>CM071941.1:32399165-32536665 GCA_036784905.1 Acrossocheilus fasciatus | reverse complement strand
AAACATGAAAGCTCTTTTACCAATGTTTTTTTTGACACGAGGAACAAAAAAATAAGTGAACAGAATGCCTAAGTTGATAATTTAAAGAAAAAGGTACAAAATATTGTTGTAAATAACTAGGATATTTGAAATAAATACATTTGAATATGAATTGAAGCCAGTGAATATGTCGTCTTGTGTGCAAAGATAGCCACTGAAGTGCATCATACATTATACAATGATGAGTATAAAAAGAACACCCCAAAACAAATCTGCAAAGTCTATTATATGCTATGTTAAGAGGAGCAAGATCTAATTTTGATGCAGTCTGATAAACAACATCACAATAATCAAGGATTGGAAGTATAAGTTGAGAGGCAAGTTTCTTACGAACATTATATGAAAAACAATTTCTAGATCGATGTAAAGTACTAATTCCAAAATTGATTTTATGTAAAATATGATTAATATGTGATTTAAATGAAAATTCAGAATCAAGCCACACTCCAAGATATTTAATAGCATCGACTTCATGCAGAGAAGTACCGTCTTTACATAATATAGCACAGGAACAATTTTTGGATTTAAGTTTCCGTCTAGAACCAAAAATCATAATACAAGCACTAATTTATTATCCAAAAACCAATCCTGTAAAATATTAAAATCATACTGAAGAGATAACTGAATGTGTAAAATATCAGAATTAGATACATATATGACGGTATCATCAGCATAAAGCTGAACACTACACTTATTGAGGATTAATGGTAAATTATTAACATAAATAGAAAAAAGAAGCAGTCCTAGTATTGAACCTTGGGGCACACCTCTTTGTTGAACCAAAAAATCAGATTTATTCCCATTTAATACTACACATTGTTTTCTATTATGCAAATATGAATTAAACCACCTAATTGCATTTTCAGACAGACCAATAGCATAAAGTGTATCTAAAAGTAAATATCGATCTACTAAATCAAAAGCTTTGGACAAATCAAGAAAAATAGCACCTGTAAGTTTACCATCATCAGCAGCTGAGAACACATCATTAGTAAACTTAAGTAATGCAGTAGTTGTAGAATGATTGGATCTAAAGCCAGATTGATATGGTGATAAAATATTATTAATACTTAGATAATCTGAAAGTTGTCTATATATTAATTTTTCAAAAACTTTAGCTATAGAACATATAATAGATATAGGTCTATAATTATTGAGATCAAGTACATCACCTCCCTTATAAAGTTGAGTAATGCGTGCACATTTCCAAATAACTGGTATCTCACATGTAGACAAAGACAAATTAAATAACTCAGCAAGTGGATACATAAGAATATGAGAAGATAATTTAAGAAACTTATTTTCAATACCATCCAATCCAGCACCACTCGTACCACTTAATTCATTAATAGCATTCTGAACTTCAACAGGTAAAATCTTCCTAAATTGAAAAGAACTGCTACACGAAAAAGTATCATATATAGTACCAGTGTTCAAATAAGAATCAGATACTAATGTAGAACAAACAGAAGAGAAATGCTGATTGAAGGATTGAGCAATAGATAAAGAGTCATGTAATATAATATTGTTAACTCTAATTTGATTAATTAAGTGTTTATCTGAAGCACTGAATATGTTTTTAACTGTATTCCAAAAATACTTAGGCTTCTTACCATACTGGAAGAGACATTCTTTATAATAAGTAGATTTCGCATTTCGGACTTTTGTCTTGCTCAAATTTCTCAAATGCCTATATACTTCCCAATCAGCATTGCTTCTTGTTTGACGAAATACTGACCATGCTTTATCCCTTAGCCTAAAAAGGCTAATAAGTTCAGAATTAACCCAAGGGAGATGATTACCCCTAACCCTAATAGTTTTCCAGGGAGCATGCTTGTCCACAACTTTAATGAATTCTGTATAAAGAAAATCCCAGGCATCTTGTACATTGGGAATTAAATGAAATCTATCCCAATTAATAGAAACCAAATCATTAATAAATGAATTTAGATTAAGTTTTTTATATTGTCTGATTTTAATTAATTTAGATGGGGATTTAGGTAATTTAATTTTCCATACACAAAATATAACTCTAGTAGGCTCAGTAATTAGTTGGGTAAGATTTAAACTATTAAATATATTTTTTTCTTTATCAGATGATTTATCTAACCAGTTTTTGTTAAAATCACCAAGTAATATAATTTCATTTTTACCAAAAATAGAATTAATGGTGGATATCAGACAACTGAATGACTTCACTGGTGAAGAGGGTGGTCTATAAATGCTTCCAATAATTATACATTTATTTAAATGAAGAATTACCTTAACAAAGATACATTCACAATATAAAGGATCAACTGAAGGTATAACCAACTCAGATACAAGACCAATAGAAACATAAATAGCCACACCTCCACCCCTGGAGCACCTATCATATCTATAAAGAACATAATTACTTAGATCTATTTCAGTGTCTGAAACACTGCTATTTAGCCATGTCTCAGAGAGTGTAACAATATCTGGTTTGTTTAAATCAACCCATACACGAAGTAAATCAATTTTGCACACAAGACTTCTAATATTCAAATGAATCATTTTTAACCCCTTAGCCTCATCCAGCCTGAGAATATAACATAATAATAAGACTGATCAGATATAAAATAAAAAAAATAAATGAATCCAAAAAATACATTGCAAGGGTGCAGAAACCAATAAAACAAATAAATCACAAAAAAACAAACATGCACACACATACATAAGTACCAAAAAAACAAACAATCAAAAACAATAAATAAACAAACAAATATCACAACACTACTCAAGAGCGACCCAGCTACCCCAGACCCCATAACCCAGAGTATTCCAGTGAGCAAACCAAAAACAAAACCAACAAATCAACTCAAGCATTAATAAAAATAATAATAAAGCATAGCTTTAAAAAAAAAAAAAAACTTCATAAATCCATCATTCCAAAATAATATTAATTTCAATACCCCAACAACAACCAATAATAATATATGTGACTATGTTACAGCAAAGTAGCTAACTTTATTTAGCCACAAAAATCAAGCAGCAGCCTCAATTCAAACAGTCATTATCCTGAGGAGATCTAAGATGACATGAAAACAGCTTCAGCTTCTTTGTGACAATTAAAACTTTGCTGTTTACCATCAACAAGAACACATAAAGTGCAAGGATAACGAAGAAAGTATTTCATATTAAGTTCACGAAGCTTACGTTTAACAGGCTCAAAACTCCTGCGCCTCTTCATCAAGTCAGCACTGAAGTCCGGGTAGATAAATACGCGCATCTCGTTATACTCCAGTTTCTTTTCCCTTGCAATTCGAAGAATCTTCAACTTGTCTTGAAAGTTAAGGAGCTTGACCATAACAGGCCTCGGACTAGCTCTACTGCTTTGATGAACTGTCGGAGAGTGATGAGCCCATTCAATGATCGGTGGAGTTGGAAAGTTGTCTTGTCCCAAAAGCTGTGTAATCAGCTGGGACATAAAACCAGTAATATCATTGCCTTCCGATGACTCCTTCACTCCAACAAAACGAAGATTATGACGCCGGCTTCTATTCTCCAAGTCGTCAACTTTGTCGATCAGGTAGGAGTTATCTTTCTCCAATTGTTGAATCCGAGTAACACGCGCTTGCACGTTGTCCTCATTAGCAGAAACACGCTGCTCTAACAGATTAACTTGATCTCCCAAAGTACTTAAAGAGTTCTGAATGCTGCTCAAACTACTATGAATTGAGTCCGATTTTACATCGAACTGAGTCAGCATATTGGTCTTAATCTGTTGAATGGCATCCCACAAAGTTTGCAGCATAATATACCGCTCATCCATTGTTACAAAGAGCGGAAAAACATGCGGGAACAAACAAACACTTAGCTACTACCTTATTGAAAAGGGGAAAAAAAAGGACGTCAATCCACAAAGGGATATTTTACACAGCTACTTCAATAGCAGAGCAGGCTTGAGCTTGAGACGCGTTCACTCACGCTGCGGCCATCTTGAATGCAATCAAATATGTATGTGTGTGTGTGTGTGTGTGTGTGTGTGTGTATATATATATGTGTGTGTGTGTGTGTGTGTGTGTGTGTGTGTGTGTGTGTGTGTGTGTGTGTGTGTGTGTGTGTATATGTGTATGTGTGCGTGTCTGTCTGTGTGTGTGTGTGTGTGTGTATATATGTACGCGTTTTTGTGAAAAGTCAGGACATAGATGTGTATAATGACGAGGGTATGACAGGTATTACAAGGTGAAGGTGACATCTCAGGACATTGACCCATGTCCCCACTTTTCAAAACGCTTATAAATCACTCAGAATGAGTTTTTTTGGGGGAAAGTTGAAATGCACAGTCTCCTGTAAGGGGTAGGTTTAGGTGTAGGGTTGGTGTAGGACAATAGCACATACAGTAAGGACAGTATATAAACCATTACGCCTATGGAGAGTCCCCACTTTTCACAAAAACAAACATGTGTGTGTGTGTGTATATATGTATGTATGTATGTGTGTGTGTGTGTGTGTGTGTGTGTATATATGTATGTGTGTGTATATATGTATTGTTGTGAACTTTTATCTTCTACGAAGCAGAGACCAGGAGACGTTGGGATATCTTTCATACAGAAGTTCCTCTTTATTTGAAAACTCACTGTGTGTCGCTGTGGTCATCCAAGTCTAACTAAAGCAGTGATACATTGTAGTTTAAATACATTTAGGGGGCAGTGCTTAGGAATGGAAACAAAGCACCTGGGTGACGACTTTAAACAAAGCATGCAAATGAGAAAGGATTTGATTCAATCAAGAGAAACCGGATTGGCAGGTTATCTGGCTTGCTCAAAAGAGGAAGACAGACCCAATCAGCATAACACTTGATTGCATTGATAATCCAATCAGTCTAACGATTCAATGTCTGGGCCAGGGCTCCGAAAGCCATTTGCAGAACAAAAGATTCGAGTCTCAGTGATCTGACTCATTTAACTTACAATAAGAGAACAGGAACTGGCAACCTCTTGCTACAAACTTTGTATATCACAGTCGTTCATCTGATGTCATCATCTTCACCATAAATGCTAAATACAATGTATATAACTTCTTCAGTTTGTACACTATTACATTGGAATCTAAATTAAACATACATACTGTGGGATTACAAATTTATAAAATGTGTGTGTATATGTATGTATGTGTGTGTAAGGGATAATCAACGGCTAGCTGTGCATTAAACGATTTGAATGCACGACGTGGAGGCGAAGAAAAAGTAAAAAAAAAAAAGAAGTTATTAATTTAAGTAAACCTCATGGAACATATTAAAATAAAAATCCATGTCATGATCCCTTTAAATACTGTTAGTTGAAAAATAGAATCAAATTTTTCTAATATTTGTAATACTTAGTGAAAATAAATTGTGCATAATTTTGAGGTTAAAGCAAACAAACAAACAAATAGTGTTAAAATCATATTTTTCCAAACTACTGCCCTGATCAACACAGAACAGGTGTGATCTGAGATCTAAGAGTCTGAGCTTTACACTGCATGTGTCTGAACAAACCATACGTCAAAAACACCACCCAGCTCAGAAAGCCATGTGTCATATCATTTCCTCACGGAGTAGACTACAGCAAATATAACTGTTTCAGGCTTTGACTAAACTTGAGTGAGTTTTTGTATATGAAGCTCCCAGATGTAAATAATACATGGATACAGCATTTATGTCTCCTTTTTGCTTGTAACTTCATAAAACGTGCTCGGATCAGAGAAAAACACACAGCAGTAAAAACACAGCATAAAAAGAGCTCAAATAATGCATCACTCAGATCTAGAGATATTCCTCATGGAGTTATAACACATGAAACCCCACAGATGCTCATGTAGCCAAGTATATGTAGCATTCATGTGTCGTTTTCACTCATAACTTCATCAGATTGAAGTGCAGTGGATGCTCCAGATAGAAATGAGTCCAAAATCAACAATCCATTGTAAATATTTTAAATCGCGCTGTACTGTGTGTGTTTAATGACTGAATGAGTCTCTGTGTGTGTTTTCTAGTGTGGATCATGGAGGAGAGATCAGGATTACAGCAGGACTGAAGAAATGTACGTCTACACACACACACACACACACACACACACACACACACACACACATGTTCGTTTTTGTGAAAAGTGGGGACTCTCCATAGGCGTAATGGTTTTTATACTGTCCTTACTGTATGTGTTATTGCCCTACACCAACCCTACACCTAAACCTACCCCTTACAGGAGACTACAGGCATTTTTACATTTTGAGATAAACTTCATTCAGTATTTTTAATAATTTATTTGCCTGTGAGGACCAGCCAAATGTCCTCACAAGTCAAAAATGTTAGGTTTTACTATCCTTGTGGGGACATCTGGTCCTCACTCTGTGGGTCTTACAAGAACACACACACACACTCACACACACACTCTCACTCTCTCACACACACACACACACACACACACACACACACACACACACACACACTAGTTTTTATGTTTTACGGGGACTCAGCATAGGTGTAATGTTTTTTTCTACTGTATAAGCTGTATTTTCTATCGCTCTACACCAGGGGTCCGCAACCTTCAACATCAACAGAGCCATTTTGGCCCCTTTCCCACCAAATAAAAATCATGTGGAGCCACAAAACCTATTTGATCCCTAAAGTGAAGATAACTGCATACAGCTAAAGTGTTATATTCAGTTATGTTACAGGGCAGGGACCTAGCAATCGTTTCAGAAGTGAGGGGACAGAAACATCAAATACAATAATAATAATAATAATTATATGTATGTAATGTATACATATAAATCTACATATATATAAATATACATATTACTCTGTCATGTTCACATCGTTTTGGACACGAATAAAATGTATCCCAAACAATGTGACTATCTTCTGTCTTTGACTTTAATTCTAGATTTATTCACACTGGTCCTTGAAAACCTCTGCGTGAACACAACTCGTGAAATAACGTTCTTGTAACGTTCTGATAATAAATTCTGTCATCATTTCCTCGTCCTCGTGTCGTTCTGAACGTCTTTCTTCTGCTGAACACAAAAGAACATTTTGTAGAACGTTACCAAACCATTTTGGTTCCCCTTGATTTCTACTGTATGGACAAAACTCTTGAATTTCTAAAATTATGTTCCACAGAAGAAATAAATTCAAGCAGGTTTAGAATCACATGATGTTGAGTAAATGATGACAATTTTCATTTTTGGGTGAATCTCCCTTTAAGAACTTTATTATTTGTAAATAATAAACACCTACTGTTTTTATAAGGCACTGATATTTATCTTTAATCAGGCCCTTATTGAATTAACATTTTACTTCAATTAAAATCCGTTAGAACTAAACATCTGAACAGAAATAAGTCCTAGTTTATAATCCAGAGTTTATCTGACTCGTATCAGTAGGACGGTGGTCACAAGACGTGAAACCATGCTCCTCATTACCATAGTTATATGGCTTTAAAAATAAGTAATAAGTAATAATAAACTATAAAATTTGTAGTTTAAAAAAAACTAAACATGAAGAAACTACAAAACACCTTCTAAAATTAAAATATTCCCTAATATGTAATAACAGTAACATTTATAATAAATACATTTCTACCAACACACTGTATATTTGTAGTAAAAGAGTGAATAGCTTGGAGTTTTCTGTGGTGCTGATGGTGACGAGTCTGTTAGTGTTTATACCTCACACACTCTCAGATGAACATCATTCACTGTTTCTAATCACTTCCCCCTCGGCACCGCAGGCTGGGCAACACAGTGTCAGAAATGTTAGGTTTTACTATAATTGTGGGGACATTTGGTCTTCAGAGTGTAGCATAAACAAGTACACACACACACACACACACACACACACACACACACACACACACACACACACACACACACACACACACACACACACACACACACTCTCTCACACACACACACACACACACACACACACAGCTGTAGTGATTGTTGTGTTCTAAATGTCTCTGTTCTTGTGTTCAGATGCCTGTGATCTCACACTGGATCCAAACACAGCACACACTCAACTCATTCTGTCTGAGAAGAACAGAGAGGTGACACGTGTGAGAGAGGAACAGACGTATCCTGATCATCCAGAGAGATTTGATGAGTGGTGTCAGGTGTTGTGTAGAGAGAGTGTGTGTGGACGCTGTTACTGGGAGATCGAGTGGAGTGGAGATGGTGTGGAGATATCAGTGTCATATAAGAGCATCATCAGGAAGGGAGCGGGTGTTGAGTGTATGTTTGGATATAATGATCAGTCCTGGAGTTTGTTCTGCTCTCCCTACAGTTACTCAGTCATACACAATGACATAGTGACTGATCTCCCTGTGGAGCCCATCAGCTGCAGTAGAATAGGAGTGTTTGTGGATCACAGTTCAGGAACTCTGTCCTTCTACAGCGTCTCTGACACAATGAACCTCATCTACACAGAACACACCACATTCACTCAGCCGCTCTATCCTGGGTTTGGGGTTTATACTGGATCATCAGTGAAACTGTGTTGATGAATCAGAAGAGACTGATGAGAGATTCTACCCATAATGCTTTGAGCTGCATGATAGAGTTATTATAGAGTCTCTTCATGACATTAATCCTGCAGCTGAACTTCTGTCTCTGAAATAACATGAATCTGAATAAATGTGTTAATAAATGATTGACGATGTATTTCTGTGCTTTTCTAAACCTGTTAGTGTTGATTCAGATCAGTTTTTACTGCAGTGCCACATTATTAAAGTATCTTTCACAACATGATTAATAAAGAACAAGTAAGTTTTATAATTTATCATTTGATTTTTCTCTTGTTTTTGTGCACAAATAATACACTGAAAAATAAACTTGATCAGATTTTAATTCATGATGAATATTTATGTAACTTCATGAAATTATAAGAGCAAAAAATGGTCAAAATAAATGAAATGTGATGTTTATTACTTTAGTGTCTCGTGTTTTAACAGGTTTTATGTTGTTCTGAGATGATCTTCACATCTACTTGTGCTGATGTGAGATAAATTGATAACTTTTAAAACAAACCTTAAATATTATGTATTTATGTAACAAATGAAAATGACAGAATATATTTTGAGGCAATCAGTCAATGTAATTAAATCATCAGTTTTTCAGTAACTGAAGAATATGTGAAAGAGTTTGAGGTAAAAGCACTTAAAGACACAATAATTAGCATGATAATTAATAATTAGCTGACATTTGATGCCATGACATGATTAGATTCAGATCAATATCATTTATTAAGTCCACCTATAATCACCATATTTATAATAAAACCACCATGTTTAAAAATATCATATTAATAAGTTAATAAAATATCATATTTATTGTAACTACATTAAAGTCATTAAATTATTATAATATTTTTTAAACAGCGGAAGAAGAATATTTCAGAATCTTTACTTTTTGTAAAAAAAAATTCTCTGTATTTTTAAAAACAAAACATTAATGACTGTATAATTATTGAACAAAAATTAATTAATTGATTAAAAACGTACTATGATTGTTATGATTATTATTATATGCAAAACATATCACTCTAGTTTTAGTCTTTTTCTGTGTGTTTTTGTCGAGTGTGCAGTAAAATACATTAATAAGAGTGTTATTTCTTCTATGAATGATGATGAATGTCTGGAGGGTCACGTGCTCTCCTCTGAAGCTCCAGCAGGCGGCGCTGTGGACTCATCAGGTCAGCGTCTCCGGAAGTGACGCGGCTCGTGTGAGGCGGAAGTGAAGCGCGTTGCTATGGCCGCTGCTGCTGTTGTTACGCTGCTGTCAGATGATCTGAATAAAGCAGCGTTCAGGATGAAGCTGTGATTGTGAGTAATTACAGATGTTCATTCATCTCCACAGACGAGACTCTGAACACGCGTGTGAGGATAATAATAATAATAATAATAATAATAATAAGGCGTGTTTTGATGATTATCTGCGCTATAGTCTGTCACACGCGAACAGTGACTGTGTTTAATGTGTGTTCGCTGAGAATCAGTGTTTTTATCACTTTGATACAGAAATCTTCCTCTAAACACATGAATCTGTATCAGACACATCACTGAATTATCATCTGCACACATATCTTCATATAATCATGTGTTTGAAGCTAAAACACGAGAAAACAAACTGTAGTAACAGCAGTAAGTGTTTGTGTGTGAAATATAATACCCTGCGTGTGTTATTGAGAGGACATCAATCTGACAGATGTTTCTTATCATGGAGCTGTGTGTAAATCAGTCAAACACAGATGATCACCACACACTGACTGACCTCCATCAGTGTTTGATCCGTGATCGGAGCTGAATGTGTGTGTTTCAGGAGTGTGTGTGTGTGTGTGTGTGTGTGTGTGTGTGTGTGTGATGGCTGGGAAGGTGAAGTGGGTGACGGACATCGAGAAATCAGTGCTGATCAATAACTTTGAGAAGAGAGGATGGATCCAGGTGACGGACAGCGACGACTGGAACTTCTACTGGCAAGACTTCATTTCATCCGTTCATCAACATAAACCAGTGATGATATAACGCTGATATTATCATAACTGTATTACAGCTGCTGCAGGTCTGATCTTCTCAAGCGTACCGTAGTATCAGTCATACGACTCTGTGCTGCTCAGAGACAGAGTTATTAACGCTAAAGATGAGATTCGTCATCATTTACTCTCTCAAGCTGCTCCAAACCTCTGAGTTTCTGCTGAACACAAGAGAAGCAACCAAACAGATGACTTCCAGAAAAATAGTGTTTGAGTAACAGCATTCTTCAGAGTGTCTGCTTCTGTGTTCAGCAGAATTTAGAGTTTTGTAAACCATAAAACACGTGTTCATTACTACAAATACAATAAACATTAACTGAGATAAAATAAACTTAAACTTACAGACTTCAAAAACTTCAACATATTTTATTTCAGCTAGTTTCTCAGGCAACATTTCACATTTTTGTGTAAAGTTGAAGTACATAAATAATTAAATAAATAAAAATGTAAACAAACCAGTGTCTTTTTAGTATCATAGAGATACTTTTATAGTTTTTATGCTAATATTTCGGGGCCAAACACTGAAGGTTCTTCTTCTTCTTGCGTTCTTGAGTCCATAGAAGCGCTTGTGGGAAAGTTATGTAATTTGGCACACAGATAGAGGACCGTCTCAACAATAATCATAGCAAGTTTGGAGTCTCTAACTTAAACTCTCTAGCGCCACCAACAGCTCAAAATCACACTCATGTTTATGCTAATAACTTTTGAACCGTAAATTTTAGAAATAAAATGTTTTCTCCCCTGATTCTGATTCCATGACAAATTGACTGCACTCTTTGATTTCATAATTTTTTTTTTCTGAAAAACCTACTTTTTCATCTTATGTCCCTTAGATATTGGAGAAATAAGGAAGGGGTGAATGGGAGAATATGCGTGTGTATCAAAATCGAGACAGTTCTTCCTATTTTCACCAAAATTGGCTCAGATCATATTCAGATTGTTGACTCATTGATAAAAGATTATCAAGAGACCAAACCAGTCGCATATAGTGCATCAACAAATCAGATGAATCGATTGGAGCCCAATGTTCACCTATTGGCCATTTTGAATTTTGCATTAAAATACTGAAACTTTCAGCTCAAGTCCTTAAATCACATTTACATTTAGTCATTTAGCAGAAGCGGCTTACAAATGAGGACACCTGTCAACAAAGAGCAATGATATCCAAGTGCTATGACAAGTCTCAGTTATCTTAACACAGTTGAGTCAGACTGAGGTGTTGACAGTCATGTGACCCTGTCATGTGACAGGATGAGCATCCAGACCATCCGTACCGTGTTCAGCGTGGACACCGGCTACCGTCTGTCCGACGACCAGATGGTCAATCACTTCCCCAACCACTACGAGCTGACCAGGAAGGACCTGATGATCAAGAACATCAAGCGCTACAGGAAGGAGCTGGAGAAGGAGGCCAGTCCCTTAGCCGAGAAGGACGAGAACGGGAAACACCTCTACCTGGGTAAAGCTCGCCGCTGCTTCTGCTTGTGTGAGATCAGCTCTGAGTGTGCTGTGACCGACTCTCTCTGACTCCGGGACAGATTTCGTGCCGGTGACGTTCATGCTGCCGGCCGACTATAACCTGTTCGTGGAGGAGTTTCGCAAGAGTCCGTCCAGCACGTGGATCATGAAGCCGTGTGGGAAGGCGCAGGGCAAAGGCATCTTCCTCATCAACAAGCTCTCTCAGATCAAGAAGTGGTCTCGCGACAGCCGCACCTCCACGTGAGCTGATCTCCTGAGTTTGATCCGCTGTGATCAGATGTGGCCTTCTGTCTGAGATGCTGTGCTTTGACAGGTTTGTGGCGGCCAACAGCGGGAAGGAGGCCTACGTCATCTCCCTGTACATCGATAACCCGCTGCTGATCGGAGGGAAGAAGTTCGACCTGCGGCTCTACGTGCTGGTCACCAGCTACAGGCCGCTGAAGTGCTACATGTGAGTATCTCCATCACTGCATGCAGACGGGTGGATTTCAGTATTTTCAGACCTGAGAGAATGTGCATTAATTGCGTAAATCTGAGGGGAAACAATTCATTTGGTAGAGTGAGTGGACTGTTTGAATGGGGAAATTGCACAGTGGCTTTAATTATGTTTTAATATACGTTTTTTTAATTCATGGATTGCTTCTGACTGCGTTTTGCGAGCTAGCGGGGCTGTGTATTAGCTGTGTGCAGGACACTATTAACATCTTAGCCATGAGCATATGAAAGTGTGTTACTTTCCAGTTAGCGACACTTCTTAATGAGTTGCATGATTGTGATAACATGATATAGGCCCAGGCCTAGTTTAGTGTGATTATCAAACTGCCAAGGCTTTGATTAACATGATATAATTATAAAGTCTGTTTCTGAGTGAAGCGTGGCACTGTGTTCATTTTCACACGAGCAGCTCGTGATTCAGGATTTTCAGTATCTTTAAGCATTTTTTTTAATTCATAGTACAAATGTATTATTGCAATAGTAATGAATTTCTTTACTGATTTCTTTAATTTTTATAATTTAGTAGAATAAAATTATTTTGAATAGTAATTTTCTTTGTATTTCTGCAATCACACAATGCAAAAACAACAAAATGTCAAATTTTTTTGCAGTCCTGCATAATTTGACAGTTAACTGCAAAATAATAAAAAAGCTGCAGTTATTACAAGAGTTATTTTCAGGAGTTAAGCCCAATAAGTCAACACACACACAGTAACGTACAAATGCCTGTCTTGCTGAGTATTTACATAAATGCAGTTGCTTATGTCTTAAGTGAACATAAACAGCTGGTAAAGGAATCACATGTGTATCAGTGTATTAGATCTGTGCATTAGGTCTTAGACAGCAGCAGGTTTATTATACTGCTGTCACTTTGTGTCATTCAAAAAAAAAAAAAGGAATAAAATCAACAGTGAAATCCTGGTGGGACTGAATAATGATAATTCACAGATCTCTGAAATACTTGACTCGCCACCGCATCTCTTGATCTGCACTAAGCTGTTTTGTGTTGTCAGGTACAAACTGGGATTTTGTCGTTTCTGCACGGTCAAGTACACCCCGAGCACCAGTGAGCTGGACAACATGTTCGTGCACCTCACCAACGTGGCCATCCAGAAGCACGGCGTGAGTTAGTGTGCATAAAACCTACACTATATGGACAGAAGTATTGGGACCCCTGATCATTACACCAACAGGAGAGAAGATGGTCAGCTGTGAGTGTTTGCTGTGTGGAGCTGAGAACTGGCTGCTGATGGAAGTGGTTTGTTTGTGAAGTAATTAGCAAAATCATCAGCTGTTAAAGAGATAGTGGGAGGTGGCAGAGGAGAGAGTTGAACGCTATGAAGAGTTTGAGAAAGTTGAGAAGGAGATGTATGTTGAAGTATCAGAGGGCTGCCATCCTCAGGCACTAAACACAGCAGCGTATCTGGTTCTTCTAGAAAGTTGCCCAGCTGACCCGGAGGGTGTTAAATAACTACAACGTGGAGTTTTACAGGGAGTGTGACTGTAGCACCATGAAATTCAAAGTAAGTATTGTTAAAGTTAAAAGAGCATGTGAGATATTTCCAGCTTTTGGAAATGAGGAGACCTGGCAGGGAGTGCTGGAGAAAGAGCTGCAGGGGTGGCTGTGTCTTCAGGTTTAATCCAGGTCTCCGTCAAGCCCAAGACGGAGAAGCAAAGTCTGGAATAAAGTCAGCTTTGTTGACAGCTGCCTGACAGTTCTAGAGGCCCAAAGAAAATGAAAGAGGTGCACTAGAAGAAGTGTGAACAGGACGCAGGTTAGCATTAGTGCACCGTCTCCTGTGTGTTGTGTAAGAGTGCTTCTGTTGAGAGACAACGGGAATATAGTGTAAACCGGTCACTGGTCTTTACTTCAGTCTTCACACAGACTCCACTTAAATATATGGCTTACCTCGATTGAGTCAATAGTCAAGTCAGGTCAAGTCTCCTTTATTTATATAGCGCTTTTACCAATACAGATCGTGTCAAAGCACTTAACAGTATCAGATTGGAGGACAGAGTGTCAGTAATATATAATGATAAGATTAAACACTCAATCTTCAGTTAAAGGCATTTCATTATTGAATTCAGAGATGAATTCAATTATTGAATAGTGTCTGTGCAATCAAATCGGCGATAATCGCTAGAAATTAAGTGTCCCCAAGTGTCAATACAGCTGTCCACTCCTTTTTCATTATCACAGCAAAGTCTATCGCACACAAATGGCTTGAAATTGAAACTGAGTTTGAAGATTGGTCAGAGTGGTTTAAATATTCCCAGTTACTCCATCTCTCCTCTTACAGAAGATGACGTCTGTGAACTTCTCCTCTCCAGTCATCCTGCCCTCTAGACCCCGTCCCCTCACATCTCAAGCTATTTCTCCTGCACTTCTGCCTTCACTCGCACACATCTTCAACATCTCTTCTCACAGACATTTTCCCATCACATTCAAGCAGGCTCGGGTACCCCAACTGTTCAAAACCTACACTAGACATCTCACTTCTTTAAAGCTACAGACCGGTCTCTAAAAAATAAAAATAAAATCTTTAATGCCTTTTCATTCTAAACACATTGACATTAATATGGAGTTTGGTTGCCCTTTGTAGCTATAACAGCTTCTGCTCTTCTGGGAAGTCTTTCCAGAAGATTTTGCAGTGTTTTTGTGGGAATTTTCATCCAGTAGAGCATTTGTGAGGTCAGACACTGATGATGGACGAGAATAACTGGCTCACAGTCTCCATTCCAGTTCATCCCAAAGGTGTTGGATGTGGTTGAGGTCAGGGCTTTGTGTTCTTCTACACCAAACTCATCCAGTCGTGTCATTATGTACTTTACATTTGTGCACTGGGGCACAGTCATGCTGTAATAGAAAAAAGGGCCTTCCCCAAACTGTTCCCTCAAAGTTGGAAGTATAGCATTGTCCATTACGTCTTGGTATGCTGAAGCTTTAAGATTTTCCTTCACTGGAAGTAAGCGGTTGAGCCCAAACTCTGAAAACCAACTCCATATTATACCTGCTCCACCAAACTCTTTAGACGACACAATACATTCAGGCAGGCAATGTTCTCCTGGCATCTACCAAACCCAGACTCGCCCATCAGACTGTGTCGCTTGTCTCCATGGAACAGGTTTCTGCTGCTCCAGAGTCCAGGGTCAAGGGCTTTTCTCAACAGAAACCCATTCACGAAGCTCCAGCTGATATTAATGCCAGTGGACATTTGGATCTCTTCAGCTCTGGAATCAGCAGAGCGTTGGTGACTTTTACTCACCAAGGGCAGTTGTGGCCTAACGGTTAGAGAATCTTGTAACCCAAAGGTCTCAGGTTTGAGTCTCGGTACCAGCAGAGATTGTGGGTGCGGGAGTGAATGACTGCCACTATAACTCCACTTACAACAGACTTAGAATATCTAGCAGGGATGACATTTTACAAAACTGACTGATTTCAGTGGTGATGTCCTATCAGAGTACCAAGCTTGAATTCACTGAGCTCTTCAGAACAACCCAACTTCAGAACAAATGTGTGTAAATGCAGACTGCATGGCTAGTGCTTCATTTTGTACACTTGTGGCAATGGGTCTGATTGAAACATTCAGAGGTGGGTCCCACTACCTTTGTCCTTATAGTGTATTTGTGTGATTGTGATTGATCAAATGCTGCAGGATCTGAACAGTTTCTCTGAGGTTTTGTATCTGATGAATGGCATTCAGACATTGTTAAGCAAGACTGGAGTGCTGGAATAGTCTTAAGGGGGCTGAGCAGCTCATACAGTGTGTGTGTTTGAGTGCAGGACGACTATAATCACGTCCACGGTGGGAAGTGGACGGTCAGTAACCTGCGTCTGTATCTGGAGAGCACCAGAGGACGGGACGTCACCAATCACCTGTTTGATCAGATCCACTGGATCATCGTCCAGTCCCTCAAAGCTGTGGCTGTACGTCAACATCACGACACACACCAGCTCAAAGACAACACCAGCCACACTGCATGAAATATCCCAATATACACAAATCACCTACAAATCACTGAGAAACACCCTTATGCTCTGACTTTCTAATGAAAACAAACGATTATCATTCACAGTGAGAGCAGGATAATAATATTAAAGTGAATAGTCATGCATTGAATATATTGATCTTATATTATATGATGTTATCTTGTTCACTGCAGCCCGTCATGAATAACGACAAGCACTGCTTCGAGTGTTACGGGTACGACATCATCATTGACGACAAACTCAAGCCGTGGCTGATCGAGGTGAAAACACACTTTATACACTGGTCTGAATTAGCTTTCAGTTTTAGATATTCACTTTTCTTTTTTGTTTTTTTCATTTTTATTTCAGTTTTAATTTTTAGTAATTTTACTACGTCAACTTAAACTTATTCATTTCAGTGACTTACCAAGGCAACATTTAAAAAAAAAAAAAAATTAAGGAATACTTACTTTATTTATTTGTTCTTTCAGCTTTATTCACTATTCAGTGACAGTGAATAGTTTGATGCTAACAGCACTGGTTGATGTTTGTGTGTGTCTCAGGTGAACGCGTCTCCTTCGCTCACCTCCAGCACGGCTAACGACCGCATCCTGAAGTACAACCTGATCAACGACACGCTGAACATCGTCACGCCGAACGCTGAGATCCCAGACTGCCGCTGGAACCGCTGTCTGCCCAAAGAGGCTCTGGGACACTACCAAGTGCTGTGAGTGACCGTCCTGCTGTATTCACAGCCGTCACACGTCCATCAGAGATCAGGAGTGCTTACTGTACAACAACTGATGAGTGCTGCACAGTGACAACAGGAATCAACCTTGCATTATGCAAAAAATGTTTAAAAAAAATTATGCTAAACTATGCTTATTATGCTAAAAAAAATTCTAAAACATGCATAGCCAAACTTCAGAAATGTGTCATCAAATGTTGTCTTAAAAATATAGTCAGCATCTTTCTTATATTTCACACTCAGACATATGACTGAATTTTTCTGACTGAACATGCACACAAACACAACTAATGTAAGTGACATAAACACACTCTGTGAAATGAACTGCAGCTCAAAGAGCTAAAGATCAAAGACCTAATAGTCTAAATATGAGAAAGGAGATGTGCACATTTCACTCTGCTACCATCCTTTTCATCTGAAACTCAACGTTTATGCACTAAAATTAATATATTGTGTTTGAAAACATTCCAGACAGAACAAATTAGGGAAACATATCTAATTGCAATTATTATTAATGTTTATTTATTTATATACATAAATCAAGAAATATCACTGTAATATTACTGAACTGTATTTAGAAATAATTTGAATGTAAATTGATGATTGTAATGCAATGTATGGGTTGTGTTGTTTTATCTGATCTGCACGTATCTGTCCGTCTCTCACAGTTACGATGAGGAGCAGGCTCTGAGCGAGAGCACTGAACGAGACCTCAGGAGCCGCTCGGGTCAGCCGCTGGGGTCAAAGGGCAGCAGGTCGAGCAGCGTCAGGCCCTTCCCGGCCACCTGGAAGTGAAATCACATCTGGAGTGATGACGACGGCGCCTGCATGATACGCATGAGTCTGCATGAGCGTATGAGTATATCTGAGGAACACAGGACTCGGACTGATGCAGCGAAGCATCATCTACATACATGTGTGTTTATATATTTAACTGACTGATCGCAGCTGGATTTGAGCGTATGCTCTCAGTCTGGACTGTTTCTCCAAGCTCAAGTCTAAATGTGTTCAGAATAAACCTACACAGCTATCAGTGCAATACAATACAATACAATAAAATACAATGCTTAATTAGAACGCATATTTTAAAACAACCAAATTTGTGCTGCACAGAGTATACAAAAGAAAACAGATAAACAAGATTATAAACAAACTGTAAAATGGGTGAGGTTCATCAAAATAGAAAATCATTACACAGCAAGTCAAGAAACATTGAATGCCAAGAAAAAGTTTTAAGAATAGACTTAAAAATAGATAAAGTGGAAGCGGTTCTGATATGAACCGGGAGTCTATTCCATAACTTAGGGCCGACAACAGAAAAAGCACCATCCCATCTGTTTTTGAGTCTGGTCCTGGGAACTTGCATTAAACCAGAATCAGCAGATCGGAGTGATCTTACTGAGATATAACGTATTAGATAGGTATTGTGGAGCCTGATTATGGAGAGATTTATAGACTAACAATACAATTTTAAAATCAATTCTATATTTTACCACCAGCCAATGCAATGAGATCAAAACTGGTGTGATATACAATGAGTTGCAAAAATCCAATCGAGATGTTACAAAAGCATGCCTTTCGTACTTCTTTAGGGACAAAAATGGCTTCACCTTCATCAGAAGACGCAGATGATAAAAACCACAGACTTGACCACAGTACTTATCTGCTTATCAAATTTAAGATTATTGTCAAACCAAACACCTAAATCTCTGACACATGTGGTGCTGTATGGAGTCAGAAGTTCATATTCAAAATCATGTACACGGTGCTCATTAGAGCCAAACACAATAAATTCAGTTTTACTCTTATTAAGGCATAGGAAATTACTTGCAACCCAAAAGCCTGCTTGTTATCATACTTCAAGGGGATAAAAACTTGGGTGTCATCTGCATACAGATGAAAAGAGACTCCATACTTGTTAAAGATAGATCCTAGAGGAAGCATATAAAGGGAAAAAAGCATCGGACCAAGAATCGAGCCCTGGGGAACACCAGACTTTAAATATATTTCAGAGGAGGATTGGGTTTCCATTACTGACATAAATACCTCCTGTTAGTGAGATATGAACGAAACCGCTGCAACACCATGTCCCTAAGGCCAACACATGTTTCCAGACATGATATAAGAGTATTATGCTCGACAAAATCAAAGACAGAACTGAGGTCGAAAAGAACCAGAGCCATAGACTGCCTAGAATCAGTCATTAGCATGATATAGATTAGCATGATAGCTGACTCATTACTGTGACAGAAACTGAATTGATAGTCAAATAAGACTGAAGTTGATATAGAAAGTTAAAAAAAAAAGGGTGTGTGCATCCCGTAACCCGAAGGCTCAGGTGCAGGACAAAAACAAAAAAATATCCGCACACTGATATATAACTGCTCCAAGGAAATTTTATTAGTACGAGCACATCACCATCAAGTCTTCATCAGGCACAAGTCAAGAATGGTAGAAACCAAGTCTTTATAGACGTCAGGTGATCGCCCTAATTAGGTGCGCTCTAAAAACATGAAAAAAAATCCACAATGAATTCCCTATCACAAAGACATTGAGATTATAATAAACAACAAAAATAATCTACTGTAGTATTTTTACAAAGAAAAAGCATAATTATAACACACTGACAAATGAGAAAAAATATGAGTAAACAATAAATAAAAACATCCACAACATTAAAGAAAAGGCTTAATATCAAAATCTTCATTCGACCCAAATGCGATAAAGTATTCAAAGTGTAAATCCAAAACTAATGCAACAATCTCCTCTCAAAGTCACCACCTCTTGTCGATTTTTGTACCTGTTTAAAAAATTTCAAACCTTTGGTGCAGACAAAATGTGTCAGTTCTGTATCTCTTTATTTGTGCATCATAACACACTGAGGTAAATGTGTACGGTTTACAATAGCACATACACCATACAAAACAGGTAAAGGGGCAGTGTAGCCTTAACACATAAAGTGGTAATTAAGTAAACGCGTATCAAGACCACAGGTAAGGCAAAGCGTTAAATAGAAAAACAATTACTTAAGTTCTAAGTTCAGTGCAACTATAGAGCAAATCCAGCAGGTGTAAGATGTAACCTGCAAGTATCAACAGATAACAATGCAATAAGTGAAAAAGCAGAAGGCAGCTGAGTTTGCTGTTTTTTTGGGATAGCACACTTTTGACACAGTTGATGTAGCTGGTTTCTCAACACTAGCAGACACAACGGCATCCATACTGGAAGCTGTTATTCTTCCTGCTCTTGATGTGTACCAGACAGACAATCGATGTTGCAGGCTCGTCTGAACTTCAGGTGCAGCTGGCTGTGTCTCTCTGTGTGTGTGTGTGTGTGTGTGTGTGTGTGTGTGTGTGTGTGTGTGTGTGTGCAAAATCTGAAGCAAGGGTGGCAGGTCTGAAAGTGTGGGCTCATGTGCACAATGACTTGCAGAGCTTAAACGAGTACGTATCCCTGACATTCCTCTCTCTCCTCACTGATGCACTTGTCGAGTGCCACCCTCTTAGCCACACCAGAGGAGACGTCAACCTCGTGGCCCACCTCTGTTTGGACCTTATCAGTGTTAGCAGGCATCATCCAGTGGGCTGGAACATCAGTCCCCCGTATCCCGACTGCTGCTTCAATTCAAGGACTGGTAAATTTGTAAATTGCAGGTGGGCCTTGAGAGATTTATCATTTTTAAATTGCTCATGTGTATGCACTGACACCACAAACAAGGTAAGAAAATACATCAGGGAAGGTTACGTGGGGTAGCTTGTTCGGATCATCGGACCACTCTTTGTGTTCGTACGGATCGAGTTCGTTGACTGTCTTGATCTTTTCTAAGCACCGCAACTTTGCTTCTTTGTAGAGTTTTTCTTTATATGTAATCTTACACTTGATCATCATCCGGTCCATTGTTATTCCTTTCTATTATCCCTGTGTACTAATATCCTGAAGGCTGACGAGTGTGTCCCCAAACATGACCCAGAATGTAATGCGCAGTGTCGTAGTTTCTGAAGCTCTATAGGGCTGTGATCATCTGCCGTCCTGATATTACTACGGTGCTCACTAATGCGAGTACACAACGCTCTGGAAGTTTTAACGACATATGCGAGACCACAAGGACAACGGATAAGATAAAGCACGTGTGTAGAGGAACAAGTAATCGTACCACGTACTGTATCAGAATATTGCTACCAGTATGTGGATGACTAAAAAACTAGGACCATCTTTAAAATTATTGGATCATTTCGGATCACTAGAAATGATATGCCAATGTCTGTATAAGACTTTTCAAAACTCCACACCCAATGCAAAGTACTTAATAGCACAAATAGGACAGTTACATGATTACTTTTTATGTTTATTA
Organism: Acrossocheilus fasciatus; assembly: GCA_036784905.1. NCBI lineage: Eukaryota > Metazoa > Chordata > Actinopteri > Cypriniformes > Cyprinidae > Acrossocheilus > Acrossocheilus fasciatus. The sequence continues at coordinate 32,515,049 of CM071941.1, read as the reverse complement.
CCTTTAGCACATAAACATTGTATATGATATGTAACATCAAACTTTTTTTGGCATCTTACAATCCATTCTCTACGATAACCACGATTCATGAATCATAGAGATAAATCAGTAGACCATTGAGAATATGATTCTCCTGTACTACAAACTCTACGCACCCTCTTATTGACTAATAGGCAGACTCTCAGTAAGAGATTTAGGGTGAAAAGTGTCACGATCGGTTGGTTTACGAGACAATTCAGTTTGAGGTTTACCCTCAGAGATTTGTACTGCTGCTAACTGTGTCATATTCCATAGTAAACTTCAAGTGTTCAGTCCTAGAATTAAGAGAATTCAAAAACTCAATTAAAATAGTAATTCAACAGGTGTGGATTTCATTATCATAAAAATCTCATCAATGTGTCTTTTGTAAAACAGCTGCCATCTTGCTGCCCATAGCTGTACCATTCACTTGTAAAACGAAGTCATTCTGAAAACCAAAGTAATTACTGGTGAGTACAATATTTATTAGATCCAATAGACATGCAATAGCCGATCTTTGTTTAAAAAACAGTTCAACCGCCCGTAAACCCTTCATAACAGACAACAGGTCAGGCCCGACAGTCTCAATCATTTGTGAGGAAGTCTTTTGAAAGTGGCTTGGAGTCACAGCACTCCTCCAAAATTAAAATTATATCATAACTGGTGACAATTTCCCCCATAAGTTCAGCAAATACATAAAGAAAATCAGCATGAAGTGGTCATTGCAAATACCAGCGGACTGTCCAAATAAAGTTGAAACAACTGAACTGACAGTACGTCATGTGGAGCCATCGCTCGGTTATATCTGTCATGATCTCTGTGTGTGTGTGATTTGCATTTGCACCACTGGACACACTGCTTCACAATCAAGTGAACCAAAACAACTTCATACGCTTGTTTCTCTGAGCACTCTCTAAACGTTCATGAAGTGTTTTCTCTGAAAGTTCACATAATGTTTTCTCTGAACACTCTCTAAACGTTCACACACTGGTGGGCTTGGACGTCTCAGAATCACAGCTAACACGCACCGCAAAAAACAAATAGATGAAAAAATGTATATAAAAAAAAAAAGGTGACTTGATGCAGTAAGACTTCTGAATTGTTTCAACAAAAGTTATTATGTTGTTTCATGCAATGTTGGTTGTCTTATTTTGCTAGTAGAAATATTCGTCACAGAAACTGAAACAACAATTACTACTGTTTCCTGGAAGAAAAAAAGGATGTGTAAAAAGTCACCATATTATAATTTTTATATCTATTTACGAATGGTAAACATGGGTTTACACCTTTAAGAGTTTATTTAACGACTGTATTGAGAACATAATAGAATGTTATGAAAACCATAATGGACAACTTAATCTAAGATTGTAAACAATATTGTGTTTGTTAAGCATCTTGGACATGCAGTATATAAATGTAACGGTGAACACACTCTAGGCCTCAGTAGCTGACAGCAGAGGTCGCGTTAAACAAAGATGTTCTGTCATTTACTGAATGTTTTCAGCAGTGATGGAGAAATCTGAAGGCCGTCTGTCGCTTTGACGGATTACACCGAAGGTGATTTACTGTAATTCCCACCCTGTCCAGCTGGTGGCGAGAGAGGATCATCAGCTCCAGAACAATAATAAAGCTGTCTTTTACTCTGCGTTAGATTACACACAGGTGAGTACTCACTAGTAGTAAAGCGAAAGAGATGATCAGTGCGCTGCGCTGCCGCTTCGCTTGATCTGAGCTGCACACGCCACATTAAAGAGCACCAAAACAGTATTCATTGCTTAAATTTCATAATAAAACTGACAGAATTATCTGTCTCGATAAGCAGAATCAGAATTGATCAAATTCAAAGGAAACCCAACCCTAGTCGTGTGTGTGTGTGTGAGTGTGAGTGTGAGTGTGTGTGTGTGTGTGTGTGTGTGTGTGTGTGTGTGTGGGCGTGTTTTGCTATACTTGTGAGAACCAGATGTCCCCACAAGGATAGTAAAACTTGACATTTTTGACTTGTGAGGACATTTGGCCGGTCCTCACAAGGGAAATAAATTATTAAAAATTCTGAATGAAGTTTATCTCAAAATGTAAAAATGCAAAAAGGTTTCTGTAAGGGGTAGGTTTAGGGGTAGGGTTGGTGTAGGACAATAGAAAATATTGTTAGGTCAGTATGAAAACAATAGAAGTCTATGAAAGTCCTCACAAGTATAGTAAAACCAACATGTGTGTGTGTGTGTGTGTGTGTGTGTGTGTGTGTGAGCGCAGGTGCCGTCAGTGGATTAAACACACTGCTGATGAAACACGAGCTCAGCTCTAATTCAGGACTGGAGGGAGAAACTCCTGAAATAGCCTGTGTGAGACACACATGTGCGGTTTCTGCAGCTGTGCTCAACGCTCATGAGAGCAGAAACACATGAAGAAGAGCTGCTGTGGAAAGAGAAGATCACAGCACACACTACAGGACACACCGGGGCAAGTTGTCACAGCATCTGTATACGTGATATACATGCTGTGTTCATCTTATATGTGATGGTTTCTACTGAATCCTGTCCTCCAAACTAAAATGTAATAACTTATTTCTGTCATATCTGCTGAGTAGCACATGAACACAACTGACCCCACGTACTGGGACAACATGCCCCTCTGTTGGACACGTGTGGAGTAATAACTGACCCTGCAGCACAGAAGCAGTCATAAGCAGCACAGCTGTATTTGTAGCAATAGCCAACAATACACTGTATGGGTCACAATGATCAATTTCTCTTTTATGCCAAAAATCATTAGGATATTAAGATCATGTTCCATGAAGATATTTTGTAAGTTTCCTACCGTAAATATATCAAAACTTAGTAATATGCATTGCTAAGAACTTCATTTGAACAACTTTAAAGGTGATTTTCTCAATATTTAGATTTTTTTGCTCCCTCAGATTCCAGATTTACAAATAGTTGTATCTCAGACAAATATTGTCCAACAAACCATACAAACAAACAAAAAAAACTGACCCTTATGACTGTTTTGTGGTCCGGGGTCACATTTATTGTCTCCTTTATTACTTTGGTGGTATTATATTCTGTATTTTGCATTGGCAATACTATGAAACAAATGTTATGCCAATAAAGCGACTTGAACTTGAACTATAAACAGATACAGTAAACACGTCAGGTCAGGTTTATTTGAAATACATCGTTTCTGTTAATGTTTGAAAAATAACATTTTAAAGTCTCATTCAGCAGATTACAGCTGTGTCGTAGTACAGACTTTACAAATAAACGAAATAAAGAGAGATCTGTCATAGTTTCAGAGAATACGTGGTTGTTGTTTTTTAAATGAAAATATCTCGGTTTTACATGAAGACAAACCTTTAATGTCCCCGAGATATATTTTATTTCTGATTGTTTTATATTCGTGATCTGTGTGAAAGGGAAACCAAAGTAAACTTATTCATTTCCAGGAAATAAAGCGAAATACGGTAAATATTAATATATTTTTTTAATAATTTCGATAATGGTTTTATTAGTGTAATGTAATTGTGGTTGCGGCGCGTTATACAGCTGTAATGCGTGTTTTATGAGTGTTTTCTGTGATATATATGTATAAATGCTCGCGTCGATGGGAGGTGAGCAGGGGATGTGACGTCAGAGAGGTGCGCCTCCGCTCGCGCAGTCAGAAGTCGGTGAATATCGATGAAAACGGAGAAAGTCTCGCTCTCATCGACACCGAGCGGCGGATCTGGACTGAAACGCACTCAGGTAACGAGAAAACCCCGCGCTCGCCGAGACCGGGGCACCGGGCGACGCTTCGCGCACTTTTGGCGCAGTCTGTGGAAACTTTTCTGGACGCGTTTGACGCTGATCGCGGACTCTCGCGAGCGATCTAGCGCTGATTATTGATTATTGATTATATGCTGTTTGTCATCACACATTTATGAATCACGAGGCGCTTTATGTTTTCATTTGAGCTTTGAAAGCGGCTTCCGTCTTTCTCGTGACGCTTTGAGCCGCTGAACGCGTTGAACGCGCGCGTCGTTCCCACGGATCGCGCTGGATTACACTATAAACACACACAACGCGTTCGCAGCGCTAGATCTGTGTGTTCATAAGTCATATAAAGCTGAGTGTGTGTGTGTGTGTGTGTGTGTGTGTGTGTGAGGGCAGCAGGGCGGGGCGCGCTCCCGCGGCTGCTCCTGAGGTGATCGCGGTGTGGTTTCTGTTCTTCTGATAACTGTTGCTCTTTGACTCGGTTAGTTTGGTCTCCTTCAAGTCGCTCGAGTCGTGATTCACCTCCAGAAACGAGGAGCTGCTGAAGTTGCCCCTGTGGCGTCATAACTCAGCTCGGTGTCGTCACGAGTAAAGCGGGTAAATTCAGCGTTAAAAGTGTCCCTGTCAGCAGGTATGTCGTGTTACTGAACAGCAGTGTGTGTGTTTGTGAGGCTCGTGCTGAGGTGCTGCTCAGGTGTTGGTCGAGGCTCATGGGATGCTGGAGGGTTTCTGTCTGTGGTTCAGGTTCAGATGAGCTCGCGCTTCTCTGAAGAGCAAACACTAGAGTGTCATTGACCTCAGCGGACACACACTCACACACACACACACACACACACACACACACACACACACACACACACACACACACACACACACACACACGGAGACTCACTCACACACACAGATACACACACTCTCTCTCTAACACATACACTCACACACACACAGATACACACACTCACTCACACACTCACAGATACACACTCTCTAACACATACACACACACACGGAGACTCGGACACACACACACACACACACACACACACACACACACACACGGAGACTCACTCACACACACAGACACAGAGACAGACAGATACACACTCTCTCTCTCTCTCACACACACACACACACACACACACACACACACACACACACACACACACGGAGACTCACTCACACACACAGACACAGAGACAGACAGATACACACTCTCTCTCTCTCACACACACACACACACACACACACACACACACACACACACACGGAGACTCACTCACACACACAGACACAGAGACAGACAGATACACACTCTCTCTCTCTCTCACACACACACACACACACACACACACACACACACACACGGAGACTCACTCACACACACAGACACAGAGACAGACAGATACACACTCTCTCTCTCTCTCACACACACACACACACACACACACACACACACGGAGACTCACTCACACACACAGACACAGAGACAGACAGATACACACTCTCTCTCTCTCTCTCTCTCTCACACACACACACAGTTTTGTAAACATTTTGTAATTATGTTTTACAGGTAATTTAACACCATTGACTGAATTTGGCATCACTAAAACAAACTAAATATACTGAAACATGGAAATGTATTAATGGTAACTTACTGACACAAAAAACACTAACTGAAGTTATGAAAAAAAACGGCTCATTTTATAGGCCACCATTATTAAAAAAACAACAACAAAAAAGATTAAACTGTTAAAGTTTTATGAATTCAATTGATTAGACATGCATCTTAATGCATTTTGATTAAACCATTAAAATGGAAATCAGAATTATTAAAACTGTCAGCATTTGGGAAAAAATAAAACACATTTCATAGGTATACAATGTGTACAAATTTTAATTTACTTATTACTTTTTAAAATTCTAAAAAAAAAAAAAAAAAAAACAGAATTTGGGAAAAAATGAAGCTGATTTTATTGGGCCCTTAAATTTTTTTATTTATTTTAACTTTTTTAATTCATAAGTTTCATGACTTCAATTATTTAAACATTCTTTTCTATTACTAAAATTAAATTTTACTATTAAAACTAAATCCAGATAAATTAAACCACCGAGGAAAAAATTCACTGGGTCCTAAAAATGTTTGTTAAACTTTTAATAAATTGATGTTAAAGTTTCACGATTTCAATTAATTAGTCACTTTTTTTTAAAATGCTAAATTATTTTTAATACTTTTAATTTTGAAATAAATGTTTTGAATACTAGTATTACATTTCAGCATTAAACTGTACTTTGTGAAAGTAGCAGTGATCTGATCTTGAGTGTTTAGGAGGATCGTGTGTGTGTGTGTGTGTGTGTGTGTGTGACTGCATCAGTGTGTTGGTGTTGTTGTTGTTGGATGATAAAGCATGTGTGACTCTGTTCTTGCTCTGTTGAGTGAAACACAATGACACCGCAGCAGAGATTGACCGACCAGCAGCTTCTCGCTCGTACTGCTGCCACACACACACACACACACACACGCACACACACACACACACAGCAGATATTAGCCCTGGCCACGTCAAGACCATGCTGACCCGCGAGTTCACATCCCAACAGGAGTTTTCCATTGGATTACAGCAGGAATGAGCTCTGACCGGCAGATCCATGCACGCTTTGTTCATCATGATAATCTTAAATCCAGTCAGCAGAAGTGAAATCAGCAGCTGTTCCAGTCTTTATTTAAGGGTTGAGTTGTTTACCGGAGCGCATCATAACCTGCAGCCGTCGATGAGTTTGCTGTTTAGTGTCCCGACAGCCTCTGGAGACCCAGTTAGACGCCTTTTCAGGACAGAATCAAATCACACGGCGTGCTGACTTCATGCCGTAGAATTAAACCTGTAAATATCAGCTCAGGGTTGGGCAAGAAAATCAGTTCCAGTTCATTCATTCAAGAGATTCGTTCAAAAACACAGATTCATCCAGTAATGAAACGAGTGAATCTTTAGTGAGTCATTGAATCATTCATTCAGAAATTCCATCAGATTTTGTTTAGTTGTCTAATACTTTTCCTTCAGAATTGTGAGAGAACTAAAACCTCCATTAAAAATAAGTAAATAAATCTCACTTTATCCAGAACGGTGCAGCTCTATTTTGCACACACACATCTCTTAACCGAGTCAGTTTTATGTAGCCGGCTGATTTTTGTTTTAGGTATTCAGCAGCAATTTAATGTTGTGCAAAAAGAGACGCAGAACAAATGTGTTTGATATGTAAATGTTTAGACCACACGGGAATCGAAAAGAATCGGAACTGATCAAATTCAGCCTTATTTGAGCCACTGAGCCACAGCCCCTCTGACTCGAGGACGGTGGAGGAGGAAGTGCTAAACGCCAGCTCATTTCCAGCGCTGCAGTGCTTCATCGTCACAATATAACGCAGACAGAGCCACGAACACCGTGAAACACACTCGAGCGGTTGGTGTTGCTGAAGCTCATGAAGGAGCGTGAGCGTGGTGTTTCAGCACGGTTTGTGCTGTCGTCTCATCAGCGTCTTCAGGGAAACACGCTCGGACACGTCTGTCCCTTTAAGAGCGCTGCGATCGAGAAGTTTCCCTGTTCCGCTTTCACACCGCGAGATTGATTATGTAATGCTGCTGGAGTTATGCACTCATGGAAACTATGAGTTTGCTGTGTGTGTGTGTGTGTGTTAAAGCAGCTTACGCCGGCTCAGGAACGCTGGGGGAAGAATGGCAGGAATTTCCATCACTTCCCTGGAAAGAGTGTGCTGTTTACACGCTGCTGTTCAGCTGAACTGAAACTCTCTGGCGTTTCTCTTCGTGTTCTCGGTCTCTCCCTCTCCTGGAGTCTCACTGCAGTTTCACACACTCGGGCTGGGCGTCTGTGAAACAGTTCACTTTACACTACTTTACTGTAGTTCACGAGCGGTTCGCTGTAGTGATTCACAAGCAAATGACTCTTACGAGGCGGATCGTTTCAGTGCCTATGATTCACTAATGATTCAGAACAATCACTAATTGACTTAAGACCAGAACTGTTGAATAGCTTGATTCTTTCTCTAGATGTGAATGAATAATTACACTACATTATTTTCTGTTTTTCTAACGCAATTAAGCAGATTTGTCAGCACATTAATGGCCAGTGTAATTGAAAAATGGATGAGCAGCGTGTTTAAAGACATGCCAAGAAGATAAAAGAGTAAATAAAAAGAATCGGTTGAATGCAGGTTGTCCCACATTTGGTTTTTGACCACTGAAATTTACATTTGCAGCCGTATTGAGATCCCAGTATGTATGAAATGAACCATGTAGGGCCTTAAAAATGAAGATGGCGAAAGAAAAGTTTGTTTAGAACTGAAATCTAAAAGCGTATTAACGGATCTTTAAGATTTCTGTAGTTAGAGTCACACAAACATCAGGAAAAAACACAAGAAGTGGTTTTTCCTCATTTCTGAACTGTCACCATTGTCACATAACGCAATAAAGATTGAATGATTCAGTGACTCGCTCAAGATGTGCTCGTTTCATTACTGGATGATTCAGTGTTTGAACGAATCTCTTGAATGAAAGATTCAAAGACGAATTTATTTTTAGCAGCCCCTTTTCACCACCAAAAAAAAGATGTGCACACAGGAATTGAAATTTTAATTTTACAACCAGTATCTGATTCTGGAATTGGAACTGATTTTCGATTCCCAGCCCTACTTTTCTGGTGGAGTTGACATGAAGTGACCCAGTTTTCTGTTTTTACATTTACATTGAGCACAGTTTTATACCCAAATGTATTATCTAATATTGTCACTTTTTCATAATGCCTTCACCCGGTCTTCAGTGTCACATGATCTTCAGAAATCATTCTGATATGCTGATTATTATCAATGTTGAAAACAGTTGTGCTGCACAATATTTCTGTGGAAACTGTGAGATTTTATTTCTCAGGATTCTTTGAGGAATCAAAAGAACAGTGTTTATTTGACACAGAAGTCTTATGTGAACCTCGTCTCGTTGTTGTTGTGTTTCAGCCATGTCAGACTTGACGGACTCTCTGGTAGACGTCTCCAGCGACAGCTTCTGGGAGGTGCGTATCGCTCAGCGCTGCGTGTTTCTCTGCTGGAGGTGTGTGTTCGTACCGCTCACGTGTCTCTCTCCGTCAGGTGGGCAACTACAAGCGGGCGGTGAAGCGCGTGGACGATGGGAACCGGCTGTGTAACGACCTGATGAACTGTCTGCACGAGCGCGCGCGCATAGAGAAGAGCTACGCCGCGCAGCTCACCGAGTGGGCCAAGCGCTGGAGGCAGCTGGTGGAGAAAGGTGAGCACAAACACACACCGCTGCGCCTGAGGAAGTTCAGGGTCTGACGCTGTGGTCACTGAGTGTGACCTCACTTCCCCTAAACACACTATAACAGGCTGCTGGTGGGATTGTGGGTCATCTGAGGAAACCGTATAGTGCGGAAGTGAAAGCCAAGCTGTGCTTCTCGAGAGGGAACGGTGATCACACTTACATGACTCTCGGTGTAATATGAGATCTGTGTGTTTAACAGCTTAAACCACCACTTACAGGACGGTGAACGTCAAACTACACGCCGTACGAGTCACGGCAGGCTCCGCTAACTCATTTCAAGCACTGTCGCTCATGTTTTTCACTTATTCTTTCTAAAAACATTAGCTGATTATGAAGAAGAATCGAAATAGGCGACCTCCGAATCTCTCATCCAATCAGAATCTAGAGTCTGAACACTCTTTTGTAATATAATATGAATGTTTTTGAACTCCTAGGAGTAAATCAGTTTATAGACTGAACTATTCATTTGATGATTAAAATGTGATTCAGTAATCGAATAAGATGGAGCACGTCTGACCCGGAGAGTTCAGTAATGCTGATAAACGGGGCTCATTGTTCAGTAGTAATGATGTGAATGTTTGAGGACTTTGCTGCAGATGTTCGGGACAGATCTTTGGCAGCGTATCAGCGTTGCGTAATGTTGATCCAGATATCAGCAGTGCTGTTTCTTGATAATGTGCTGTTGTATTGGGTTCATAACCTTCCTGTGTCCAGCTTGCTCAGTTTGCGCTCAGCATGGTTCCTTCAGTTCAGCTGATCAGTCCTTCATGCAGATGCTGTGTTGATTCTTGATAGAGCGCACACAGTTGTCATGCAGCTTCTGGTGTTAGCTTCGTATCTTTATTTAGATATAGACCGTGTTTAAATGTGGTCACGATAGCAGAGAGTCAGCACAGAGGTGCTTCCGTTCTGACTGGATTTCCTTCGTACCTTGTGGCTTACGTTGCACTTTTCTGCTCACGCTTCAAGCTACTTCAAACTCTCCGCTCAGGCTTTCTGAAGCCAGCGTCACAGACAAACCTTTTAGTTATGTATTGTGAATATATTTCAAATCAAAGTTTAAATCAGTATCACGTGATGTTTTAATGGTTAGGCCATAAACAGTTTATCAGTAATGAAAGTGAAATGCTTCATTTCTACAAGCTGAGGCAAGCCAGATAATACATACAAAATTAAGTAATATACACAATGTTCAGAGCAGGGTGTCCAGTCACGTTCCTGGAGGACCAGCTCCAGAACATCAGTCTGGAAGTTTCTAGTAGTCCTGAAGACGTTGATAAGCTGGTTCAGGTGTGTTTGATTAGGGCTGCGCAATCAGTCAGATTTCTAATCACGAGATGCCACACATACATAATTGATTTTAAAGCAGCAATTAATCATTCAAAGTCCACTTTTGTTTTTCTGCGTGCTTAAGATGTGTTTTGTTCTTTCTTTAGGTCATCTTAAGGGTTTTTCCATTGTTTTAGTTTTAGTATAACACTATAATACTGTGCATATTTTTACTTTTTGTTTATTTAAAAGAAGAAACCAATCCAAAGTATATTTGCCATTTGATGCTTAATACTATAGAAAAGCAATAAACGTTTTTCAGTTGGATTGTTTATTTTCATATAGAAATATGGCATGCAGTTCAAACAATGGTATAAACATCATTCATTGTGATAATTGTAACTAATAGTCGTAATTACAATTTCAAGGGAATAATCGACACAATTTTCATCGTAAACGTGCAGCCCCAGGCTGGATCCTCTGGGATCAGGTTTGGACACCCCTGATTTAGAGTGTATGCCTCAGTAGGTTAGTAGTAGTTTGTTATGAGACATTCATGTTCCACAAACACTTATTAACGTGTCCAGATGAGCGTAGCGCCCTCCCTTTTGCTTAATCTCAGTTTTGTTCACTTGAGGTTAGGTCATCCACAGCTGGATCGTCGGGAGTGTTTAAGCCTGCAAGACCACACACCATGAGAATATCAGCGGGCCCAGGACCGAACCCTGTGGTACTCCTGGGAAACTCACATCTGTCAATGTTGTTTTTGAAAAGTGCTTGTGACCCAGAAGTGTTCTTGGCTCTCAGATCAGCTTATTAGGAGTAAACAGGACAACACGTGGATGAAGTAGAACAAAGGCAGCAGTATCAATGGATCTGATCATCTGAATAAAGGTCTTGTTTGATGTTTGTCTCCGCTAGGGCCTCAGTACGGGACGGTGGAGCGCGCGTGGTTTGCTCTGATGACCGAGGCGGAGAAGGTGAGTGACCTGCACATGGAGGTGAAGGCTGCTCTGATGGGAGAGGACTTGGAGAAAGTCAAAAACTGGCAGAAAGACGCTTACCACAAACAGATGATCGGTGGCTTCAAGGAGACCAAAGAAGCAGAAGATGGCTTTCGCAAAGCACAGAAACCCTGGGCCAAGAAACTCAAGGAGGTACAAGCACAACCGCTCCACACAGTCAGCAAACACGGGCTTAACACTGTCAGGAAGCTTCAGGACATGTGGTAGTTAACAAAAGCCTTCGTTAAATATGGGTGTGTCCAACTTATTTGTACATGAGGCTGTTTAGTACATCACCCACAAAGCATACGCTCAGTTTGCTGGTTTATGCTAAATTTTCATCAGTGTAAAATCATTTGAGACAGATCTGATAATTAATAAACAGTTATTTTGTTATAATAAATATTACTTAATGTAATTTATTAATATTTACTATCCCCACCATCAAACCAGCAGGACCATAATTTGATTCCTTAAATTATTTGAGTTACTTTGGATTAGAAAATGTAAATAATAATCGTTGCATCTGTCAGTGCAGTCATGAGCAGGAAGATATGATCGGGCTTGAGTGTAAGTTTGTTTATCTGTTCTGTCAAGCGTGAGAGACCGGTGTGGCCCAGAAACATCTGCACGGTGTCCGTCCATGCATGCACTCTGCTGGTGCGCTCTGATGCGTTATGAATGCATGTTACTGTAGTATGCTTGGCTCACTGTGATGATGATGCTGGCAGGTGGAAGCGATGAAGAAGGGCTACCACAACGCCTGCAAGGAGGAGAAAACCGCCACCAGCCGAGAGACTTCCAGCAAGCTGGAGAATAACAACCCAGAGGCCCAGAAGAAGCTGCAGGAGAAAGTGGAGAAGTGCCAGCAGGAAGTTCAGAAGGTCGGTGGTGTCTTCGACCACAAACCGCCTCTCTCTGATCTCTGATGTGCCTTTAAGACTTCTCTCTGTTGATCCGCTAGCTGCTTCACTTGAGATGAGATGTCTGTAAATGTGCTCTCTACAGGGTTTTTGCAGTATTTTCACTGGAGAGGAACTTATGACAAAGTTACTGTATGTTTATGTAGAACCTCAAACTCTTATTTTAAAATAACTAGAGGCATCCTGTTTCCTCTCATAAGTCTTTCAACATCTCATGTTTTGATTGTGTTTGGAGACAAAGCAGCGCTAGGAGAGGTTTCATGGTGTCTGAAGGTTTGGTCAAAGTCTCTTTGTAGGAAAGCCTTTTCACTTTTCGGCCATATTTGCAGAGCCTCCAGGCAGCTATTTCAATAAGCTCATATCTGCTTGAATAGGACAACCATGAAAACTATGCAAATATTATATTTCAAATGAACAGTCTCTTAAATATTATGTGTGTTTCACATTTCAGTATTTCAAATTGGCAGCAAAATCTAACTCTTTTAAATATTGTTTGGCTCAAATAGTGTTAAAAAGGCATATATTTCAATAATGCATTTCAAATTAACTGACTCTCATAGCTTTAAAATGTGTATTTTACGTTTTAGTGCAAGTACAATTAGCAACAAAATCTGAAATTAAGTGTATCATAAATGTTTAATGCTTAAATGGCGTTTAAAAAAATGTATATTTTACATTTCACATCAGGAAATTTTTATTTATTTTTTATTTATTTATTTTTTTACAATTTTTCAATTTCAATGCATTTCATAACTTTTGTTAATTCACAGCATTAAAAATTTCTGTAACATTTGAAATCACTGAAACTCAAATTGAGTTTTTCAAACTCATAGAGCTTTAAAAACGGTCTGTATTTTACATTTCCATACATTTGCACTATAAATTAGCAACAAAATCGGACATTAACTATCATTTTTTTTCATGCTTACACAGCATTAGAAAATGGTATACTTCAATAACATATCAAATCAGAAACACAATCTGTCATGAACGGTCTCATAAATGCTGTTTTTATGCTGAAACAACACAAAAAATGCGTTTGATGTATATGCAGTGTTATACAATGACATTTAAATTTAACATGAACTGTCTCGTATTGTTTTTACACCCACATAGCTTTAAAAGAGCGTATGTTTGCGGTCAGTCAGCTAATCTGCAGTGTTTGTGGCGTTTCAGACGAAGGAGCGCTACCAGAAGTCTCTGGAGGAGCTGGATAAGGTGACCCCTCAGTACATGGAGAACATGGAGCAGGTGTTCGAACAGTGGCAGCAGTTTGAGGACAAGAGACTGCGCTTCTTCAAAGAGCTGCTGCTGGGCGTCAAGCAGCACCTCGACCTCTCCTCCAATCACAAGTGAGCACCTGGCGTCTATGCCTGGGTTGAGGCCGAAGGGCGGTTTGTCGTCATTTGCATAGAGAAGCACGGGAGCGCTGTTATCGAGACCAGCATGCAAAGCGCTCGGATGAGTCACCCTCCAGCTGTGATAGGCTGCTGTTGTTATTCTCTCACGTGACGCGTGTTAAACGTCTCTCTCCTTCAGGTACTCGACCGTCTATCACACACTGGAAGACACCCTCCAGGCAGCCGACGCTCAGGAGGACCTCAAGTGGTTCCGCTCCAGCCACGGGCCCGGCATGCCCATGAACTGGCCTCAGTTTGAGGTACGAGACGGCTCCAGACACACGTCACCTCCTCCTGCGGATCACGAAACATACCGAGAACAGGGCTGACAGACACCAGAAATGACCATAACAGTGTCATAGCAACAGTTCATATGACTCTGAAGTCATGTGATGCTTTTTGTGAAATTTAAGAGGTTTTTCATTCATTCTGCCAGGATGATGTCATGACCTCACATAGCATCAGTGTAACACGAGCTCAGATGAGATTTAACCGCTCCGGTGGAGGAAGACTACTGTGAGATACTGACGTAATTACCAGAGTAATAGTCAAAGCAACAGGATTAAAACGTCATGAAATATTTAGTCATGATTGTAAAAAAGCTAAGTGTAATTTTAAAAAGTTGAAATCATGAGATATTGTCATAATCATAAAACACTAACATTTCGTGATTCTTCTTGAGTATCTCATAATTATGGCTTAGTCGTAAATATAAAAAGCTAAATGTAATTAAAAGAGTTAAAATCCTGAGGTATTAAAGTTGAAACTGAGAAGTCAAAATCATGATACAGTCATAATTATGAGATGCTAAGTCCGTGGCGGAGGGAAAGGTTTTCAGAGCGTCTAGTCCTGAACTTCAGTCTGTTCCTCACACAGCATGGTATGAGTTCACAAGCGTTATAAGGGCTACTCGTATGATATTCATGGTGCTTTTTGTCATTTTGGAGTTTGACTGTGAAACCAGACGCTTAAAGCTGTTTCACACATTGATTAGAAAGCACATGAAGACTGAAGAGCTGTGTGTGTGTGTGTGTGTGTGTGTGTGTGTGTGTGTGTGTGTGTGTGTGTGTGTGTGTGCGCTGCAGGAATTGTCCATGGACTTGAACCGAACGCTCAGTCGACGAGAAACCAAGAGGAAACACACTGATGGAGTCACTCTGACGGGGATCAGTCAGACCACAGAACAGACCTCAAAAACCACCGCCAGCAGCAGGTGAGCAGAAGCACAGCAGTGTGTGAAGACCTGGAGCCTGATCGTGTGTTACAGTGTGTGTGTGTGTGTGTGTGTGTGTGTGTGTGTGTGAAGACCTGGAGCCTGATCGTGTGTTACTGTGTGTGTGTGTGTGTGAAGACCTGGAGCCTGATCGTGTGTTACTCTGTGTGTGTGTGTGTGTGTGTGTGTGTGTGTGTGTGTGTGTGTGTGTGTGTGTGAAGACCTGGAGCCTGATCGTGTGTTACTGTGTGTGTGTGTGTGTGTGTGTGTGTGTGTGAAGACCTGGAGCCTGATCGTGTGTTACTGTCTGTGTGTGTGTGTGTGTGTGTGAAGACCTGGAGCCTGATCGTGTGTGTGTGTGTGTGTGTGTGAAGACCTGGAGCCTGATCGTGTGTTACTGTCTGTGTGTGTGTGTGTGTGTGTGTGTGTGTAGACCTGGAGCCTGATCGTGTGTTACAGTGTGTGTGTGTGTAGACCTGGAGCCTGATCGTGTGTTACTGTGTGTGTGTGTGTGTGTAGACCTGGAGCCTGATCGTGTGTTACAGTGTGTGTACTCCAGTGATTGAGCATATTAAACCCCAGACTCGCATGTTTTCTCCTCGCTGACTCTGACCCCTGACCTCTGGCGTTTCCTGTTCCTGAGCTTCTCCAGGGGCTCATCCACACAAACATCCCAACATAGTGTCCCAGAAAAGAGCACAGCAACGGTTTACAGTGCTATCATGTGTTTCTGCCACCCAGGCTTACACTGGTGAACTGTAATTGTGAAGCTGAAAAGTCAAAATCATGAGATACTAAACCAGGATTTATTAGATAATTTCAATTTTTTTTATCTGAGTTAAAAGGTGAAATCCTGAGCTACTGTAATAATTATGAGGGAAAAATCTAAATTACTCCATAATGTAATAATTATGAGAGAGCTGGAATTATGACATAGTAAATCATAATTATGAGACAAAAAGTCAAAATCCTGAGATAATGTCATAATCTCTCACAATTACATCATTTTCTCAGAATTAAGTCATTTAAAAAGTACTCTCATAATTGAGGAAACTCAAAACTCAATTAACTCAAAATTATGAGACTAAGTCAAAATCCAGAAACTAAAAAGTCAAAATCGTGAGAGACTGTCATTATTATGAGAATAAATTCAATTTATGAGATACTAAATTATAATTATGACACACAGTTTAAATGTTTTTAGTCTTTTTTTTTTTTTTTTTTTTTACCCATTTCAAGCTTGACTTCATCTCAATTATGATTTATCTCATCATTTCAGCTTTTATCTTGTAATTTTGACTTGTGTCATAATTATGTCCGAGTATCTCATAATTAAGACTTATTTTCATATTAATGACAGTATCTCATAATGTTGACTTTTAATCGTGATGTTTTGATTGAAGTGAGTATGATCTCATAATACTGACTCGAGTTGATTTGATGTTTTCGTCAGTCAGATGAACCCGAGGCTCGGAGTCAAGCAGCGTTTAAACACACTGTGATGTTAATCTGAAACCAGTTCTGTCAGTTCAGCATCTCTGTCTGCTGCGTCACACCTGTTTGTCTGTTAGCGCTGGTTAGCGCTGGCTCTGAGGTGTGAGAGCTCATGTGAATAGAGCCGTGTGATTGGCTGAGCCGAGGCGTGAATAGAGCCGTGTGATTGGCTGAGCCGAGGCGTGAATAGAGCCGTGTGATTGGCTGTCGTGTGTGTGTGTGTGTGTGATGTAACGCTGTCTCTGTGTTGTTAGCGTGGCTGTGCCCAGTAGCTCAGAAGCAGCATGCTTGAACCCGTTTGATGAGGATGATGACGGTGAGGATGAGGATGAGGACGAGCCGGCGCCGGCGGTGGTGGAGCGGCCCAAGAGCAGCCCGGTCGCTGTCAAACGAGAGGAAGTGACCGTGCAAACGTTGGTGACCTCACAGCCTCTGTCTCTGTCTGCTTGTTTCTGCTGCTGCTGGTTCCTTTCAGGTCCTGTGTGTGTCTCTGCATGGCTTCTGATGACGCCCGTCACGGCGGCTCAGGGCCTCGCGTGTCACGTGCTCGCTCTGAGCCGCTGGGGGTCTGTCTCTGTCCGCTGGGTCCGAGTCTCGGTCTGAGCTGTGTGGTGTTTCCTCTCTCTCAGCACTGCTGCAGCGGAGAAGACGGCGCCTGACGCCTCTGACGAGGAGGCTGGGAATCCCTTCGCTAACGCTAACGCTAATGCTAACGGCAATCCGTTCGAGGACGAGCCGTCTTCCCCGGAGCTGTGCGTGCCGGTGCGAGCCTTATACGACTACGACGGACAGGAGCAGGACGAGCTCAGCTTCAAAGCAGGTGTGGATGACGTAACCAGACATAATTACTTTAAGCTGTCCTTGTTACATGCACTTACTATTATAATAACAAGGAATTATGCATAATTACATGCAAGTAACCCTAATCCTGACCATAACCATATAGTGTTTCATCATTGCTTCAACTACTGATGAACACCTTCATTTTTATTTGAAATGAATGGTTAATTAACCATGTGTTACTGTGTCTTTGGAAGGCTTTTGTCTTTCAGAAACATTAAAATGCACAAATTCAGGTTATTTCTTAATTATATATATTAGTTTGGAATCCCTGCATTACACATAAGTATGTCCTGAGATCTTAAAATGAATATTTCTGTAGCATTGGGTCAGATTTGCTAACAGCTTGCACCAGCGCAAACCGTCTCTTAGCGGTACAATAGTGCTGACGCGCACTATTGAAGAATTAGCGCTGAAAAGGCGTGGACACAGTTATTTTTGCGTCTGAACTTATTGAATATTCATTTGTAGGAGTTTCCCTTTCAGATGCAACATTTATGGGAGGAGCGTATTAAAATGAATCACGCAACGAGATTTACGTCAAATTACTGGTGTTTGTGCCATTATTTAACGCCCAAGAAAAGCATGTCTTAAAGCAGGTGTTAATTTGCGTCCTCCGTCACCGCTGCTTTCTGGAGTTATTCAGCAAATCTGGCCCAAAGCATCACAGGTTCACATGCAGTTAAACAAGTAAAATGTTCCTTTTTTAGTAAGTGTTTTATTTTGATTGATTGTTATTTTAAAATGATTTACTTTCATTATAATGATTTCAATAATTATTAGCTTTTCATTAAACTCACAAACCCATTGCAGTTCCTCAGGAAGCCTTGACGTAATGTAATGTTTAATGCACTTCATGTGGTTAATAACAACAAGTGGAATATATTTTCTTACTCTTTTTGTATTTTTATACCAGTATGGTGCATGATTATCCTGTTTAAATCAAAGTGATAAAGGACTTCGGTCAAAAGTAGGGGTCAGGTGATTATGATTAAAATCTTATCACGATATGAGAACGATGTATATCACAATACAGTTACTTTTTTGCTTTTAATAAGGTTTTTGATACCATAAAAATCAATTTTCATAACTCTTGTCACCACTGTCAATATCACAGAAACTAAAACAAGCCTAAAAAACCAGAGAAGAACTCAAGCTCATGAAAATAAGTAACTAATTACAAGCAACAGGACAAAAACACAACTACAATAAATAAATGCTACATACACTGTACAAATGAATCAAAAACACTTGATAGTTTTGGGTGAAAATGAGATTTCTTACTATGAAAGTTACAAAAGAGATTTAGTGGAGAGCAGAGAGTGATTTTCTTTCAGTGTGATTAACAGGAATATTAGGCTGCTGTCACTTTAAGATCCAGTATACTGTTACACACGAGACCAAACATGCTCCGCTCAGTGTCAGATCTCATCTTTGCTCCCAGTTTTCAAAGGTTTCAGTGAAAGTCGACTGCATGAAGAGTGTTTGGGTGTAATGTGTCACGGCTCACGTTATTTAGCTGTCCTCTCTTCATGTAGCGGTGTAACTGGGAACGGTTGTGTGTTGTTGTGCCGTCAGGAGACCAGCTGATGAAGATGAGCGAGGAGGACGAGCAGGGCTGGTGTAAGGGACGTCTGAGCGACGGCACCGTCGGCCTCTACCCCGCCAACTACGTGGAGGACCTGTGACGGCGGCCCGCGGCTTCGTGTGTCTCAGCCCATCAGAACAGACGTGCGCTCAGGGCCAGCTGTATTTTAAAGAGATTTTACCAATGCTGTTTGCTTTTAGGAACACAGTGGATGCGGACGGACACGATGATTTTATGGCTCTGACCTCTGACCTCTGGCCGTGGAGACTGCGCTGCTGTGTTTGAGTGTGTGTTTAGGATGAGGGTCGGTCAGCTGGATCTGGACGTGCACTGGATGACATGCTGTAGAGCGCCTCATATATATTACTGAGTGTGTGTGTGTGTGGCTTCACAAACTCTCCCGGAGCACAGATGCTGTGATCACTATGAGAATGTTACGGCACATGAATGTTGACGTGTGTAAATATGAATCTGACGCCGAGTCTGGTTTCTCTCAGGTGTCGCTGTGTTAAATGCGGTTGCGGATGCAGTTCAGTTCAGTTCAGTGTGTGTGTGTGTGTGTGTGTGTTGCCATGTTTTTCACAGTCGTTCAGCTGAGTCTTGCTGTTCACGTCAGTGACGCGTTTGGTTTGTTACGTCACATGACAAACTCAGTTACACACTTTATTGGAGTTTATTCACTTTTGTATATTGTCAAGCTTACAATAAATGAATTGGTTACATTTCTTGATTTATTCTTTTTCTGTTCAAAATATATATAAATATACACAAACAACAATTGTTTAATTTCTTCATATTTGACAACAGTCAATATTAAATAAACAATATATATACGACAAATAAATAAAAATAATTAAATGATTAATGCGTTGTACTTTGTGCTGCTGTTTTGCATTATATATTTTTATTATATATAAATGTATCAAACCATTACCCATTTGACACCAAGAACGTTTTAATCATTAAACATATTACATTTTGTGTGATCACTTCTTCCATTGCTTGAATTATTCTTTTCTGTTTTAAATATATATTTTTAATGTACACACACACACATATATATATATGCATAGGTGTGTGTGTGTGTGTTAATGTAATTCAATGATTATTGCGTTGTAGTTCAGTTTGTGCTGCAGCTGTACATGTATATCAAATTTAGTGCGATCACTTATTTTATATAATTTAAGAATTCAGAATCAGGACGTTTAATAAAACATTTTTCTGTCACGCTGAATGAAGAGGGAACATCTGTTTCCAGCCATATTTTTGACATTTTATTTTCACAAAGGTGATTGGAACCGTTCGGGCCGACGGTTAACGCGCGTGTAGCGGGTGATATTTGTGTAAGAGTGGCTCTGAGCAGAAGGACGGAGATGATTAAAGGACCGCATCCTGTTGCTGCTGTTTGTGTTCGTTCAGCCGGAGCCTGTCTCCGCCAATCAGCGCCCGCCGTGCGCGTGACGTCACCGCGGGAGGAAGTGCGGAGCTAGAGCGAGAGCGAGTCGTTAGCAGAGTTTCCTCGCAGTTACCGAGTTAGTTTCCCGCCGCCGTAAACATGACGGACCCCAGCAAACACGACATCACCGCCGTCCTCAAGCGCCTGAGATCCGTCCCCGCGAACAAGGTGAGTCCGAGCCGCGTCCGAGCGCTCGCGAGCGGCGGAGCAGCCTGACACGTCACATGTTTATCTGAACATATGGCAGGTGAAGCTGCTGCGTTCAGACGGAGCTTGTTCCTCAAAACACTGTCCTGATTCACTCTGAGCTCTGGTTCTCCTTATAAACACGCGCTGTATCAGCTAACCTGTGCTGCAGCTGTACACAACAGCAGAAAATATTAAAATAAGTGGGAAAATAGAGGTTAGAAACCATGTTAGATTGTGTGTTAAAATCTGTAAATCTGATTAATTATAAGATCATTTGAAGGCGGATAGACTGTTAACTGATGAGTCCATACGGTGCGGTTTAGTGTTGATGCTGATTGTGTTTATGTGGTGTGTTGTGTGCTGTCAGGCGTGTTTTGACTGCTCTGTGAAGAACCCCAGCTGGGCCAGCATCACATACGGTGTTTTCCTCTGCATTGACTGCTCCGGGACACACCGCTCGCTGGGAGTTCACCTGTCCTTCGTCAGGTAACCCTCACACCCTCACTGTCATCTGAACTTTACTCGCTCATCCCATCACGGCTGTCCAGCAGGCGATGCGGGGTTCACTTACTTTTCCACAGCGCTGTCGGTGTTTGTGGCACTGGTTGCTGAGATGCTTTCTTCTCTCCGCTGTTGCAGATCCACTGAGCTGGACTCGAACTGGTCCTGGTTCCAGCTGCGCTGTATGCAGGTGGGCGGCAACGCCAGCGCGGTGAGTGTCTCTGTCTGTCCTGTGTAATGAAGAACCCAGTGAGCGCTCCACTGATGTGTGTGAGGTAACGTGAGTGTGTCCCCACAGAGTGCCTTCTTCAGTCAGCACGGCTGTACCACCAGCGCAGCCAACGCCAAATACAACAGCAGAGCCGCGACGCTGTACAGAGAGAGAATCAAGAGTCTGGCCTCGCAGGCCACCCGACAGCACGGCACAGAGGTCACTCACTCACACTCACACACACACACTCACACACTCACACTCACTCACTCACACACACACACTCACACACTCACACTCACTCACACACGCTCACACTCACTCACACACTCACACTCACTCACACACGCTCACACTCACTCACACACGCTCTCACACGCTCACACTCACTCACACACGCTCACACTCACTCACACACTCACACTCACTCACACACGCACACACTCACACTCGCTCACACACGCTCACACTCGCTCACACACTCACATACACATACACTCACACAGGCACGCACGCTCACACACAGACACACACTCTCACTCACACAGACACACACACTCACACAGACACACACACTCACTCACTCACTCACTCACACACACTCACACACACTCACACTCACTCACACTCACTCACTCACACTCACTCACTCACACACACACACACACACACACACTCATTCACTCACTCACACTCACTCACACTCACTCACTCACACACACACACACACACACACACACACACACACTCATTCACTCACTCACACTCACTCACTCACACTCACTCACTCACTCACTCACACTCACTCACACACGCTCACACTCACTCACACTCACTCACTCACTCACACTCACTCACACACGCTCACACTCACTCACACACGCTCACACTCACTCACACTCGCTCACACACACTCACACACACTCACTCACACACACTCACACACACTCACTCACACTCACACACACTCACACTCACTCACACTCACACACACTCACTCACTCACACACACTCACACTCACTCACACACACTCGCTCACACTCACACACACTCACTCACACTCACTCACACATACTCACTCACACTCACTCACACTCACACACGCTCACACTCACTCACACACGCTCACACACTCACTCACACAGGCACGCACGCTCACACACAGGCACGCACGCTCACACACACACACACACAGGCACGCACGCTCACACACACACACACTCACGCACGCTCACACACACACTCACACAGGCACACACACTCACTCACACAGGCACGCACGCTCACACACAGGCACACACACTCACTCACACAGGCACGCACGCTCACACACAGGCACGCACGCTCACACACACACACACACAGGCACGCACGCTCACACACACACACACACACTCACGCACGCTCACACACACACTCACACAGGCACACACACTCACTCACACAGGCACGCACGCTCACACACAGGCACACACACTCACTCACACAGGCACGCACGCTCACACACAGGCACGCACGCTCACACACACACACACACAGGCACGCACGCTCACACACACACACACACACACTCACGCACGCTCACACACACACTCACACAGGCACACACACTCACTCACACAGGCACACACACTCACTCACACAGGCACACACACTCACTCACACACGCTCACACTCACTCACACACGCTCACACTCACTCACACAGGCACGCACGCTCACACACACTCACGCACGCTCACACACACACTCACACAGGCACACACACTCACTCACACAGGCACACACACTCACTCACACAGGCACACACACTCACTCACACAGGCACACACACTCACTCACACAGGCACACACACTCACTCACACAGGCACACACACTCACTCACACAGGCACGCACGCTCACACACACACTCACGCACGCTCACACACACTCACACAGACTCGCACACTCACACACTCACTCACACAGGCACGCACGCTCACACACACACTCACTCGCACGCACACTCACACACACACTCACACAGGCACGCACACTCACACACACACTCACTCGCACACACACACTGACACTCACTCACTCACACACACACACACACACTCACAGGCACGCACGCTCACACACACACTCACACTCACACAGGCACGCACGCTCACACACACACTCACACAGGCACGCACGCTCACACACACTCACACAGGCACGCACGCTCACACACACTCACACAGGCACGCACGCTCACACACACACTCACACAGGCACGCACGCTCACACACTCACTCACTCGCACGCACGCACTGACACTCACTCACTCACACACACACACACTCACAGGCACGCACGCTCACACACACACTCACAGGCACGCACGCTCACACACACACTCACAGGCACGCACGCTCACACACACACTCACAGGCACGCACGCTCACACACACACTCACACAGGCACGCACGCTCACACACACACTCACACAGGCACGCACGCTCACACTGACACTCACTCACTCTCACAGGCACTCACACTCACACAGGCACACACGCTCACACAGGCACGCGCGCTCACACACATGCTCACTCACACACACACACACACACACACACACACACACACACTCACACAGGCTCACACACGCACACACTGACACACTCACACTGACACTCACTCACTCTCACACACACACACTCACAGGCACGCACGCTCACACACACACTCACACACAGGCACGCACGCTCACACACACACTCACACAGGCACGCACGCTCACACACACACTCACACAGGCACGCACGCTCACACTGACACTCACTCACTCTCACAGGCACACACGCTCACACAGGCACGCGCGCTCACACACATGCTCACTCACACACACACACACACACACTCACTCGCAAGCACACACTGACACACTCACACTGACACTCACTCACTCTCACACACACACACTCACAGGCACGCACGCTCACACACACACTCACACACAGGCACGCACGCTCACACACACACTCACACAGGCACGCATGCTCACACACACACACACTCACAGGCACGCACGCTCACACACACACTCACACAGGCACGCACGCTCACACACACACTCACACAGGCACACACGCTCACACAGGCACGCGCGCTCACACACATGCTCACTCACACACACACACTCACACAGGCTCACACACACACACACTCACTCGCAAGCACACACTGACACGCACACACTGACACACTCACACTGACACTCACTCACTCTCACACACACACACTCACAGGCACGCACGCTCACACACACACTCACACAGGCACGCACGCTCACACACACACACACACACACTCACGCACGCTCACACACGCTCACACACACTCACACAGGCTCACACACACACACACTCACTCGCAAGCACACACTGACACGCACACACTGACACACTCACACTGACACTCACTCACTCTCACACACACACACTCACAGGCACGCACGCTCACACACACACTCACTCGCACGCACACACTGACACACTCACACTGACACTCACTCACTCACAAACACACACACACTCACAGGCACGCACGCTCACACACACTCACACAGGCACGCACGCTCACACACACTCACTCGCACGCACGCACACACACACACACACACACACGCTCACACACACTCACACAGGCACGCACGCTCACACACACACACTGACACACTCACACTGACACTCACTCACTCACACACACTCACACAGGCACGCACGCTCACACACTCACTCACTCGCACGCACACACTGACACACTCACACTGACACTCACTCACTCACACACACTCACACAGGCACGCACGCTCACACACTCACTCACTCACTCGCACGCACACACTGACACACTCACACTGACACTCACTCACTCACACACACACACACACTCACAGGCACGCACGCTCACACACTCACACAGGCACGCACACTCACACACTCACTCACTCGCACGCACACACACACACACACGCTCACACACACACACAGGCACGCACGCTCACACACACACTCACACAGGCACGCACGCTCACACACACACTCACACAGGCACGCACACTCACACACTCACTCACTCGCACGCACACACACACACACACGCTCACACACACACACAGGCACGCACGCTCACACACTCACTCACTCGCACGCACACACACACACACACACGCTCACACACACACACAGGCACGCACGCTCACACACACACTCACACAGGCACGCACGCTCACACACTCACTCACTCGCACGCACACACTGACACACTCACACTGACACTCACTCACTCACACACACACACACACTCACAGGCACGCACGCTCACACACTCACACAGGCACGCACGCTCACACACTCACTCGCACGCACACACACACACACACACGCTCACACACACACACAGGCACGCACGCTCACACACACACTCACACAGGCACGCACGCTCACACACACACTCACACACTCACTCACTCGCACGCACACACACACTCACACAGGCACGCACGCTCACACACACACTCACACAGGCACGCACACTCACACACTCACTCACTCGCACGCACACACACACACACACGCTCACACACACACACAGGCACGCACGCTCACACACTCACTCACTCGCACGCACACACACACACACACACGCTCACACACACACACAGGCACGCACGCTCACACACACACTCACACAGGCACGCACGCTCACACACACACTCACACAGGCACGCACGCTCACACACTCACTCACTCGCACGCACACACTGACACACTCACACTGACACTCACTCACTCACTCACACACACACACACACAGGCACGCACGCTCACACACACACTCACACAGGCACGCACGTTCACACACTCACTCACTCGCACGCACACACTGACACACTCACACTGACACTCACTCACACACACACACACAGGCACGCACGCTCACACACACACACACAGGCACGCACGCTCACACACACACTCACACAGGCACGCACGCTCACACACACACTCACACAGGCACGCACGCTCACACACACACTCACACAGGCACGCACACTCACACACTCGCTCGCACGCACGCACACCCACACACACACGCTCACACACACTCACACAGGCACGCACGCTCACACACACACACACACACACTCACACAGGCACGCACGCTCACACACTCACTCGCACGCACACACTGACACTCACTCACTCACACACACACACACACTCACTCACTCACACACACACACACGCACGCTCACACACACACACGCACACTCACACACACACTCACACAGGCACGCACGCTCACACACACATTCACACAGGCACGCACGCTCACACACACACTCACACAGGCACGCACGCTCACACACTCACTCGCACGCACGCACACACACACACACACACGCTCACACACACTCACACAGGCACGCACGCTCACACACACACTCACACAGGCACGCACGCTCACACACACACTCACTCGCACGCACACACTGACACACTCACACTGACACTCACTCACTCACACACACTCACACAGGCACGCACGCTCACACACATTCACACAGGCACGCACACTCACACACTCACTCGCACGCACGCACACACACACACACACACACACACACACACGCTCACACACACTCACACAGGCACGCACGCTCACACACACACACACTCACACAGGCACGCACGCTCACACACACACTCACTCGCACGCACACACTGACACTCACTCACTCACACACACACACACACACAGGCACGCACGCTCACACACTCACACAGGCACGCACGCTCACACACTCACACAGGCACGCACGCTCACACACACACTCACACAGGCACGCACGCTCACACACACACTCACACAGGCACGCACGCTCACACACTCACTCACTCGCACGCACACACTGACACACTCACACTGACACTCACTCACTCACACACACACACAGGCACGCACGCTCACACACACACTCACACAGGCACGCACGCTCACACACACACTCCCACAGGCACGCACGCTCACACACACACTCACACAGGCACGCACGCTCACACACTCACTCACTCGCACGCACACACTGACACACTCACACTGACACTCACTCACTCACACACACACACAGGCACGCACGCTCACACACACACTCACACAGGCACGCACGCTCACACACACACTCACACAGGCACGCATGCTCACACACTCACTCACTCGCACGCACACACTGACACTCACACTGACACTCACTCACTCACTCACACACACTCACACACACAGACACACAGGCACGCACGCTCACACACACTCACACAGGCACACACACTCACTCGCACACACACACTCACTCGCACACACACACTCACTCGCACGCACACACTGACACACTCACACTGACACTCACTCACTCACTCACACACACTCACACAGGCACGCACGCTCACACACTCACTCACTCGCGCACACACACACTGACACTCACACTGACACTCACTCTCACACACACACACACACACACACACACACACCCACACACACACTGACTCTATTTAAAATACATAATGTAATATGCCTATACATAATATGAACAAACTTAAGTACCATATGTGACCCTGCAGCACAGCAGCAGTCATAAGCAGCACAGCTGTATCTGTAGCAATAGACAACAATACATTGTATGGGTCAAAATTATACATTTTTCTTTTATGCCAAAAATCATTAGGATATTAAGATCATGTTCCATGAAGACATTTTGTAAATGTCCTACTGTAAATATATCAAAACTTACTTTTTGATTAGTAATATGCATTGCTAAGAACTTCATTTGAACAACTTTAAAGGAGATTTTCTCAATATTTAGATTTTTTTGCTCCCTCAAATTCCAGATTTACAAATAGTTGTATCTCAGCCAAATATTGTCCAACAAACCATACATCAATGGAAAGATTATTTATTCCGCTTTCAGATGAAGCATAAATCTCAATTTCTGAAAATTGACCGTTATGACTGGTTTTGTGCTCCAGGGTCACACATGTGTTATAACAAATACCTGCAGGGGGCTCTGTATTTATATCAGACACGCTGCATTGTTAATTTTGCGTGTAAAGACTGTTTTTATCGAAAACTAACACTAATTTCATATATACTTCAATCACCTTGTACGAACCCTGTCTCAGAGTTGAATCCAGAGCTCGTAACGCTCGTCAGCTCATGTTGTTGTCTGTGTGTTCAGTTATGGCTGGAGGGTCAGGCTCCTCTGTCTCCCACGTCACCCCTCGACAAACACGAGGACTTCTTCACCCAGCTCACCCAGGTGAGGAACAGCCGCCGCTTCATTCAATACGTATGCATGCATAATTGATCATATGTATGTCTTTAAAACTGCCTGCACTTGCCTTTTCCCCCAGACTCCCCTGATGGAAGGAATCAGTGTTCAGCTGAACACCTGCCAACTACAGAATACAGTTGAGGATAAGAATAATAACGGTAGGATAACTGAGGAAGCACCGTGTGCTCATATGAGTGTGATGTTTTGTGCTTCTAGAAGATGTGTTTGTATTTCTTGAGCGCAGGTGAGAGTGAGGTGGGTCCCAGTGTGGAGCAGCTCAGTGTGTCTCCAACATCTGCTGCAGGTAAAGCTCTCACCTGCTCCTCACTGACACACGCAGCTCCAGTCATAACTCACTGTATGATGAACGTCTGATTCTCCTCTCACAGAGATCACATCCTCTCTGTTCAAGAAGAAGCCCACCACAGGAAAGAAATCGGTGAGTGTCCTGTCAACACTTCATAACCGGGTCAATGACCAAACACTCAGGATCTGCTCATTTATTATTCAGAAATACTTCAAAATGCAATCATACACACACACTGACTTAAATACACGTCTTCTGTGATGAGCATGTTTTTCATTTCTGGAATTAAAATTAATTGTAATATTTTTTTGATGGGCATAAATTTAAATATGTCAGGGTGGTGTGACTGTAACCTGGACCACAAAACCAGTCATCAGGGTCAATTTTGAGAAATTGAGATTTATGCATCATCTGAAAGCTGAAAAGATAATCGCCTTGAAAAGTTGTCCAAATGAAGTTCTTAGCAATGCATATTACTAATAAAAAATTAAGCTTTGATATTCACGATAGGAAATTTATAAAATATTTACTTAATATCCTAATGATTTTTGGCATAAAAGAAAAAAGGATCATTTTGACCCATACAATGTATTTGTTGGCTATTGCTACAAATATACCTGTATTGTCTGTAAATTCAAAGTCATGTGGTGCAACCATCATGCAGAGGTCAATAAACCCCTTGAAATACCAGATAATTTGATCTTGTGTGACAATACAAGGTTAGTTCAGGTTGTAAGTCAAAGTTGTCATGTGGTGCAACTCCCCCAAAGCTTTTTTAATTAATGATATTTGTTTTAAAAAACTTTATACCTTGAAAAATAGGTTAATATCCATTCATACATGCATTCAGTGTGTGAAGAAAGTATTTTGGTGTGGTTATACCATATGACATTTTTACAGTCAGTAAACTGAATAAGCATCCAACATGAACCCAAAGAGTAAAATTCTCTTTAGAGCATTTGAGCTTGCTTGCCAAGGCAAGGTCGGTTTAAGTTGGAAAATGTGTGCAATTCCTCAGAAACGTCATGCTTTTTATGAATTAAAAATGAAATTCTGATATCAGATCATTTGATCTTGTTTGACGTAACCGTGTCAGTTCAAAACTGTCATATGGTGCAACTTTCAAAACCACGACACCATCATGAAATTGACGTGTGTTTTAAACTGAATTTTGAAGGCTTGTTTGTTGATTTGTGGTTGTGTGTGAATGAATCAGGCGTTCGGCAGGAAGGCGGGTCTGGGTGCTCAGAAGGTCAGCAGTCAGAGCTTCAGCACGCAGCAGAAGCGAGCTCAGGCCGTGGACCGACTGCAGGAGGAGAGGAGCTCTCAGACGAGCAGCAGTGCAGAGCCCGAGTGAGTGAGACACTGCAAACATCTGAAGCTCACAGTCAGAACACATGAGCGTCTGCTCATCCTGCGCTCGGTCTGTGTTTGCAGAGTGTTGTCTCTGAGCCGCGCCTACGAGAGTCTGGAGCTGCAGCGGAAGAGAGACGACGTCAAGCTGAGCCGTATGGACGACAAGAAGAAGGAGCAGGCGGAGCGGCTCGGCATGGGCTTCGGCGGACGCAGGTCAGTTGTTCTTGTTAGTTGTAAGTCTGGGCGGAGTGTGATTTTGACCATTGAGATGTGATTGTGGGCGGAGTAGGGCTGGGCGATTTTTACGATTTTAGCGTTTAATTCGAATTTTATTTTTGCTACGATTGAATTTTTATATATAGAGGAATCACGATTTTGAGTAGAAATGTTATCAAAGTTAAAAGTAGACACTTTGACAGTATGCCAATGATAACAGTAAAGAGAAAAGAATGATCCAATCACATTAACCGCTCACGTGTGACGCGTTCATATCACTAGGTTGTATTCACACAGAATGCGCTTTTGTGTTGACAAAGATGCGACGCAGGCAGAAGAATAGGTAAAACATGCAAGAAGATGAGAGTGAACTTTTTAACTTGAGCGTTGTGTTTTTATAATGCCGTTTCATGCTGCAAGAGACGTGAGCGCAACAGTCAAACACATCCATGTTTACATAGAAAAAAACAACAGAAAAGCAGTGCAAACGAATAAAAAACCTGTGAAGAACTATTACTGTATGTCTGATATTTCATGTTTGCATCATGGTGACAGACTGAAAGCTGCTGTTCACTGTTTTACAGAACATTTATAGTTAATAATAGTCTGCTGGTGTTATACCTTCAGTCATTTTGAATTTAAATTAGGCCCTACCTCGACTTTTGAGAATCTTTTAATGCTTTTTCCTCGTATTATTTCTGAACATATAATATGTGTAAGACATGTTTGTACAAGATGTAGTTGTAGTTCATGCATCTTTTCTGCAAATATATTTAACAAGTGATTTGTTTAACATGCTTCATGTGTGCTGCACTTGGAGTAGAATTTACTTTAACTAGAGGGTTAATAAAGAACAAGTTACTTCAATCATGTTGTAGTTACATTTTCAAGTTGGCTAGTTGAAAATCCTGTAAAAATCGAGAATCGGTCAAATGTTCTGAAAAAATTTAGATTTTATTTTTTTGCCATATCGCAAAAAGTTTAGGCTAAGTGTGATTTTGAGGAATGTGATGTAAGTGTGGGTGGAGTTTAATGTGCTGTGTTTTCCAGCGGCCTGTCTCACTCGGTGACGGAGGGCATGCAGATCATCCAGCAGGAGTCTCCGGGGCTGAGCTCCTCCAGCAGGAGAGTGTATGAGGAGGACGAGGAGCAGGAGGACCACCGCTTCTCCTCCAGGTGACGCTTCGTTCCTGAGGCTCTGTCGTTTGTGTCTCCTACTGTGTGTTCATGAGTCCTGCATCTTCTCACAGGCTCCTGGATGAAGCCGCAGGATCGACGGATCAGTTCTTCTCTCAGTGGAAGCCAGCGACGATGCAGACTAACGTCTACCTGGACCAAGACGAGAGGTCAGACGAAGGACTGACTGCACCACACTGGATATACTGCTGACATGTGCTGTTACTCAGTGTTTCTGTGCTCTCAGGGTCTCGGCGAGGAGGAAGGAGCCGCAGGCCGTCTCTGATGACGCTCAGAGGAAGTTCGGCGATGCCAGAGCCATTTCATCAGACATGTTCTTCGGGAAGCAGGACAACTCCGAGGTGACGCGTCAAACAGATGCCGCGGAGAAACATGAGCTCTGTGGTGTTCAGGGTTCCCCCGGGTCCTTAAAAAGCCTTAAATTTAGTTAGATCTAATTTAAGGCCATAAAAATCTTAAATTGTACAAGAAAGTCTTAATTGTGATTTCAAGAGGTCTTAAATTTGGGGATAGAAAGACTAGAATTGCGAAATGGCTTAATGTGACGAGTAAACTTCAAAAGGCTATGATTTCATTAGATAAATCTAAGCGCTGCAAACACGCAGAGCTGTAAATGTGAACCGGTGGATCGATAAGAAGATAATGCTTTATAAAAGTCTAAACAATGAGCAATATCACACGAGTAGATGTGAGATATGGCTGTATATGGGCTCGGCTGTGGTAGGTAATCACAGTGTGCTA
Organism: Acrossocheilus fasciatus; assembly: GCA_036784905.1. Taxonomy (NCBI): domain Eukaryota; kingdom Metazoa; phylum Chordata; class Actinopteri; order Cypriniformes; family Cyprinidae; genus Acrossocheilus; species Acrossocheilus fasciatus. Next base: position 32,482,673 of record CM071941.1, on the reverse strand, counting down.
TACAGCCGTACCTCACGTCTACTCGTGTGATATTGCGCTTATACAACAGTTCCACGGCACGAGTGTGTAAATACATTAGAAACAACAACGGAGTGTTTTACTCTTTTGTGCAGAACTACTTCCTTCCGCCACAGATTCAAATCTCAAGTTGACAGTTTATCAGCTGAGGCCAAGCCTCCGTTACTAATTCCAAAATATCACTTTAGAACTAGCAACGAAGAAGCGTTGAGTTGCTTCATTAAAAGTTTACTGTATTATGAGAGAGAGATCAACAACAACAGCCGTCATAAAAGTTGCTAGGCAATTCAGTCAAAAGTACAAAGGCAGCGCTCTGATATACAGCATTGAATTTAGATAAACATGAGATTTTGCCTAAACTATTTGCTCTGGAATAAATAATAGATTGAGACCAAATACTGCCCGTTAGATTTACCCAAAACAGATTATATCTCATGTTTAAGCACTATAGAGACATCAGAGCTAGCAGTAAATTCCAGAAGATCCGGCTGAGGTGAGGCGCTCTCTCCACGGGTTCATGAGCGATGAACAGCCACAGACACCCTGGAGCTCACAGCTCCGAAAACACCGATGCAAAATTTCAAATAGACGTTATCTTTATTAACAAACCACATATTTAAAGTCCAAACAAGTACATTATCGCCTAAAAAAAACTTGTATCCTTAAATTATAGTGGATTTGAGTGTCCGCCATGACACTCGCTGTGAAAAATACAGCAACTTCGGCAAGTGGAGTGATACAAATGGTGAAATGGTTAGAGGAGCTCTGTTGGACTCCAATATCACACTCTCATCAGCCAATCAGATTCGAGGACCAGAAAGAACTGTTGTATAAACTAATATAACAATTGATTGATAATAATTGTATAAATAAATATAATAATTTATACTTTTGACTCATCCATTTTCTTAAAAATGGTTTAAAAGCTGCGAAGTGTATCATTTTATAAAACATTTTGTTTTGTGAAAACTTGTATGTGAATTTTTAGTTTAATATGTTAGACATTGCACCACCGTTATATGGTATTCATTTTATTTGTGCAGGTGTTAAAGTTCTTAAAGTCTTAAATTTGAGCTTAAAAATCCTGCAGAAATCACGGTGTTATTCTTGCTTTCTGATTGTAGTATGAGGTTCGGGCGAGGCTGGAGAATTTCTCGGGCAGCTCAGCGATCAGCTCAGCCGATCTGTTCGACGAGCAGAAGAAAACAGCAGGTGCGTGATTAATCGTAGAGTAATCCTGAGTATACTGTCCTGCTGGTTATTTATCTGCAGAACACGGTTTTCATTTGACACTTCCTGAAGCTCATAAGACTGGTTCTGGGGGTAACACATTACAAGTAATGCAAGTTACGTAATCAGATTACTTTTTTCAAGTAACTAGTAAAGTAATGCATTACTTTTTAATTTACAGTAAAATATCTGAGTTACTTGTTCAAAGTAACGCCAGTTACTTTATTTCCCATGTATTGACTGATTCAGTAAAGCAGATTCAGTATTCCTCAAAATGAATAAAAACCGAAATGCAATCTCGGAAAATGATGCAAACCTGCAATAATTAAATATGTTAATAACTGAAGTTACATTTTCTTCAGCCAAATGCTTATTCATTTCACTTTTGGTGTGAAAGGGCTTTTACATATGCCAAAAATAACTTTTTTTTTTAATATATTAAAAAAACATACATGCAAGCCCAGCCCAAATGAGAAATAGTAACGCAAAAGTAATGTAACACATTGCTTTCCATAAAAAGTAACTAAGCAATGCAAGTAATTACTTTTTTTAGGGAGTAACTCAATATTGCAATGCATTACTTTTAAAGGTAGCTTTCCCCAACACTGGGACACACGTAACGTGACGATGTTTTTTAACGATGTTTTGTGTGTCTCAGCGGCGTCCAGCGGCTCGTACAGCCTGAGTAAGGTTCTGCCGGCCGTGCCGGACATGATGCAGTTCAAGAGCGGCGTGCGCTCGGTCGCCGGGAAGCTGTCGGTCATGGCCAGCGGAGTCGTGTCCAGCATACAGGTCAGTCCCTGCGCTAACTAACCCATAACTGACCCGTCTGTCTGTGTGGATGAGCTCTGACTCTGTGTGTTTCTGCAGGATCGCTACAGCACATGAGTCCCGAGGAATCTGCTTTCTTCGGACGCCTCTGTAGATATCCATCCTTTACTCGGGCAGCATTCCGTGGGTTTGACTGGGATTTTGTTCGTTTAATGTCGCAGCTTGAGTTTTGACTGAAACGAGTCGTCATTTGATCACTTGGGGACCAAAACTCTTTGTTTATTTGAAGTGAAATGTTTGCACTCTTTGCTCAGATTGCACTATATTTCAGCTGTGTGTCGTACAGGTGCGTTTGTTTACGATCACGAAGAAGGAGGATGTCGTCACACGCTCGTGTGACGCTGTTTTCATTGAAGAGCTTTATATTATGTGTAATGTAGCACTGCATATGTGTGATGAAGATGATGAAGATGAGCGGCTCGTCTGGGGTCGTTTTGCACACTACAAACGTGACAATCATTCACCTGAAGCCTTATTCATCTCATTGCCTTATCTATGTTTGTTTATGGTATCTATGTTTATCTTGCTTTATCCTTTATGAACATGAGGGGTCATTAAACGCGGTGGGTGATTTATGGTAAATTGGTTACTCAATAAAGATCAGATTTGATAAGAAACTGAGCTGTTTTGTTCGCTTATAGCTATAATCTGTCATAATGCAAAAAATCAAACAAAGAGACCATAAGATTTGTTGTATATTTCAATCTTATAGATATTCTAATCATATGTAAATGAATAATCAAATAAAATTTGAAAATAAAACTGCTTGATTCCCTGTCTTGTACAGATATGAATAAAACACTGACTTTATTTTAAATATTTTAAAATTGATATTAAATCTAAAAACTCTTTATTTTATTAAAAAATATTTTAATAATGATTATATTTAATAAATGTACATATCAAACTATTAAAAAATATGGGCGGAGCCTCGCGTTGCGCTGAGCGCCAGATGTTTCCCGCTCTTCCTCATTCAAATATCAGAGTGCTGAATTTGACTTATTACCGATATTTGTGTACCAGAAACTATAATTGTTTAAATCTTATACTTATGATTAATTCCTGATATACATATGTAAATAATCTCCAAAAAAATAATATTAAAAAATCCCCATCTAAAAACCACACGCAACTGGGATTGGTCAGTCCTGACCAGCGCAGAGAAAAATAACAGCTATCACGTGACAAGGCTGTTTGTGTGCCGTTTCAACAAATACAATTTTCAGCGAAACAGTTACACTTATTAACTTTAATAGACACTGAAACAAGCACGAACAGAAGAAAGTTAAAACAGGACAATTATTATTTAGACTCGCCGAGGCCCCGCCCACTCCGTTACGTCAGTCCACGCCTCGCTCTGATTGGCTCCCAGCGGAACGGCTGCGTGGCGATTCCAGCCTCCGACGAGAGAAGCTCTTCAAACTTTACAAACGCAGAATAAGTTCTGCTTTCTTCAGCGTTATCTTCCAGACTCGCCGCTTCAGAAGAGAGCTCAGTCATGCAGGCCAGCGGCGTGAAGCAGCGGCAGAAGAGCGCACACAAGCCGCAGAACGGAGAGCCGCAGCGGCGGCGGCGGCGGAGCGAGGACGAGCCCGGGGTCAGAGGCGCTGCTCCGGGATTCAGTCCCGATGCGAAGCTCTGCGTCAGTCTGCTGTGCCTCGCAGTCTCGCTCTTCATCGCGTGGTGAGTCTCTAACACGGCTGTAAACCCCAGCAGACCGCTCTGTGTGCTTTAAAGCCTGCTCTCGGCTGTCCTCCGCAGGCTGCACCTCCAGCAGAGCGCGAAGCTCGCAGAAATCACCCACAAATACGAGCTTCTGCGCGAAGACAGCCGCGGCGTCCTGGAGCTGGAGCACAGACTCACCGCCGTCTCTCAGCAGGTGAGGAACCGCTCAGATCCTCATTAAACACATGTGACACGTTCACAGAGCTGTGTTTGCGAAAATTAACCATGTTGTACTGTATTGATTAGCATCTGTATGACCTCAGATTTACTACAAATACTATGATTAGTGCAGAAATACCAGGGTTCATTTAATGGTTTAAATAAACTTTGGTTTAACTACAGTAACTGGTGTGTGTGTGTGTGTGTGTGTGTGTGTGTATAGTAAAACCATGGTTAGTTTTCATTTTCACAAACTTTTACACCATTTTCTCCAAAAAAAAAAAAAAAAAAAAAAAAACATTTGAAAGAATCAAAAAATGACAAGTAATGAAATGAAAAAGCGTTAAAATACATCTATGTGCCTTGAATACAAAGCATTTTCTAACATAAGCTAAATATATAAAAGCTTATATGTATAGCTTTGAAATCACGGGAATAAATTACATTTTAAAATATAATCAAATAGAAAACAGTTATTTTAAATAGTAAAAATATTTTACTGTTTTTTTTCTGTACTTTGGATCAAATAAGTTTAGGCTTGATGAGCAGAAGAGACTTCTTTAAAAAAAAAAAAAAAAATTCTGGTAGTGCATTTCCTAAAGATGTAACAATGAGTAGATGAGTATTATAATGTGTTATAACTGGTTACAATTGTTCATGAGATCATACAGTGCATTATAAGGTGCATTACAAGGCATAATTCATGCATTAAAACTACTTTATAATGCATTATATGTGACCCTGACCACAAAACCAGTCACGAGGGTCAGTTTTTCGAAATTGAGACAATATTTGTCTGAGATGCAACTATTTGAAAATCTGGAATCTGAGGGTGCAAAAAAAAAAAAAGAGATCAAAATATTGAGAAAATCACCTTTAAAGTTGTCCAAATGAAGTTCTTAGCAATGCATATTACTAATCAAAAATTAAGTTTTGATATATTTACAGTAGGAAACTTACAAAATATCTTCATGGAACATGATCTTTACTTAATATCCTAATGATTTTTGGCATAAAAGAAAAATCTATAATTTTGACCCATACAATGTATTTTTGGCTATTGCTACAAATATACCTCAGCGACTTAAAGGAACACTCCACTTTTTTTGGAAATAGGCTCATTCTCCAACTCCGTCAGAGTTAATAAGTTGAGTTTTACCGTTTTTGAATCCATTCAGCCGATCTCCGGGTCTGGCGATAGCACTTTTAGCATAGCTTAGCATAGATCATTGAATCCGATTAGACCAGTAGCATCGCGTTCAAAAAGGACCAAAGAGTTTCGATAGTTTTCCTATTTAAAACTTGACTCTTCTGTAGTTATATCGTGTACTAAGACCGGCGGAAAATGAAGAGTTGCGATTTTCTAGGCTGATATGATTAAGAACTATACTCCCAGTCTGGCGTAATAATCAAGGAACTTTGCTGCGGCCATGTTACGGCAGTAAAGTTCCTTGATTATTACGCCGGAATGAGAGTATAGTTCTTAATCATGTCAGCCTAGAAAATCGCAACTTTTCATTTTCCGCCGGTCTTAGTAAACGATATAACTACAGAAGAGTCAAGTTTTAAATAGGAAAACTATCGAAACTCTTTGGTCATTTTTGAACGCGATGCTACTGGTCTAATAGGATTCAATGATCTATGCTAAGCTATGCTAAAAGTGCTATCGCCAGACCCGGAGATCGGCTGAATGGATTCAAAAACGGTAAAACTCAACTTATTAACTCTGACGGAGTTGGAGAATGAGCCTATTTCCAAAAAAAGTGGAGTGTTCCTTTAAGACTGGTTTTGTGCTCCAGGGTCACGAAAATAAAGTGTTACTGAGACTTCTTTCAAAAAAACATTAAAAAATTCTAATTATCTCAAACTCTTGACCGGCTGTAAATAAATCAAAATCTTAAAATGGAAAAGAATTAGTGATGACCGGGTGTTGTTTACTGAACCGGGTCAGTGTTGTGTGCTGTGACGCGGTGTGTTGTGACTGCAGCTGCAGGCCTGCTCCTCCTCCGTCAGCTCCACGCTCCACACCTCGGCGGCGCTGCAGGCGGAGCAGGAGGCGTCTTCACAGCTCCTTCACTCGCTGGAGGAGCGCCTGCGGAGCGCGGCGGAGGCGTGGCGGGGCGCTGTGAGGGAGGAGCTGGAGGCGCTGAAGACACGCTCGCGGGCCGCACACTCACACGTGACGCAGCAGGTGAACGCGGCGGAGGCGGTCCTGCGGGAGCTGAGCGAGCGGCTGCAGGAGGTGCGGGACGGGACGGGGAGGAACGCGCGGGCGCTGGAGCGCAGCGAGGAGGAGGACGCGGGGCGCGTGCGCGATCAGCTGCAGTGGAGCGAGCGCGGCGTCTCGCGGATCCAGGAGCAGCTGCGGCGTCTGGAGGAGCGGGGGCTCGAGCTCCGGCGGCGGCTGGACGGCAGCGCTCCTCACGCTCAGAGCTGGCAGCGCACGCACCTCCCCGACGCCGAGGAGGCCGTGCGCTCCATGCTCCGGGTCCGCGCGCAGCTCAGCGACACCTACAGGAGGCTGGAGCAGCTGCAGCTGCGGGTGCGGAGCGCCGAGGAGCGGCGGAGGAGGACGGGCGCCGGACCGCCGGAGAATCACTCCTCTACTGTACTCCTGACGGAGGAGGACGAGCCACACTCCAGCACTGATGCTGCCGGCCGTCACCAGTGAAGCCCATAAACACAGATCTTTAGTCAAAGTACAGAAGTACTTGCTTTCAAAACTACTACCTTCCCTTTTTTATATCAACACAGTTTTATTATTGTTATAAATAAGTAAGTGTGTAACTTTAGACGCCTGACCAGACACACAGCTGAACTACTGTATGTATTACAAACTAAGCAGAAATCTGGGTTACAGCATCCAGACAGAATCCAAACAGTGTATGTGTTGACGGTTTTAGCGTAGAAAACAGTAAAGTACAGTTATATCCAGTTTGACAACATAATGCCCAAATGATTATAAAAATGATGAGAACAGCTTTACAGCTCAGTAATACACATTTAAACAGGAGAATTGTTTTTAAACGCATGATTTTACTGTGAAAACACTACCTCTACCTTTACTTGAAAATGGCTGTAAAAATGAGAGCAATGTTTTTTACGATCTGTAAATGAATTATAGTATAAGTATAGTTTAATCAACTAAACTTCAGTCTTCTTCTTGTAAATCCTTCAGAAACCCTGTTTAAAGACTGAATGTAAATGTTTTGTGTTTTTTGCCTTTTTTTTTTTTTTTTAAATCAATCACAATTTTATTTTTTTAAGAGATTAGTCACAATTGTTAGAATGATCACAAATTTCAAGATATGTGGGCAGAAAATGTATATATTTATATAATGTCATATAGTTAACCAATATCACATGAAGAGGGCCGGGTTTTCGGTCCAGTTTAAATCAGACGTAACTCCAGAGGGCCACAGCTCTGCTGCCTCCAACACTAATCAAACAACGTTTTATTCCTAAAATATCAACACATCATATGTGTGTAACTGCAGGTTAATGCATCCGTGTTCCTCATTAAACAGTGTGTAAGCGTCTAAACGCCTGTGTTTCCTCTGCACTGCAAACATGAGTTTTGTTGAACCTGATTTCATTTGCTTGTTAACAGCCCAAATGTCTTATTATTCTAACTGACTGATTCAATATAAACTTACTGGAAAAGATTAATTTCTACATCAGTGTGAACTGACCAGCACACAGAATATGAAGAATATCAGAACCTTCAGGAGTCAGCTGTCCACAGCAGTCCTTAAGATACCAGCACAATACCGTCTGATCATCGTTATCAATAAAATACATATTTAGTGTAAATGTACAGTATGTAAAGCACAAAGTGCATCAGTGTGTGTTTCACACAGGAGGTGTCACATGATTGTGTGTGTGTGTGTGTTTGTACTGGTGTCACTCAGAGTTCAACATCACATCAGAATCAACTCAAAATATTTAATAAATCTAAATATTTATATGTGACTGATTTTTTTTATGTGTGCACATTATTCCAGGGGGGGGGGGTTTCTTCATGCAAAACAATTATTTTATTTTTTTTGGGTGTCACTTAGGCACAGAAAACAAACTCCCATTCTGCTATAATCATCCACTCATGATCTATTCAATACTTAATGGATAAAATCATCCTACATTTGTTTCCCTCAAACAGCCTGTTTCCCTCAGATTAATACATCAGGTAATCAGAGTTAAACAGACTGAGCGCTACTTTCACTGTACGTCATGTAGACCGCAGCTTTGTGAACCGGTCTGAAGAGGAAGCTCTAGCTGGACTAGTGTACTGCTGTTCAGGAGAACTCTTAAGTGCTGAGATGAAATGATTTGTGAGTACGGCCCCAGGTCGTGCCAGTGACTCGTGTGTCTGATAACACGTCAGTTAATGTGATTGTGTTTGTGACCAAAGCCTGTGGTGTGCTCTCTTGTCCAGTGTGCTCCGGCCGTCTCTCGGAGCGAGGCTCTGGACGCGGAGGTGTCCCGGCTGCAGGAGCGCTTCTCCAGTCTCGCCGGTCAGCGGCAGCAGCTCCAGCTGGACCTGAGCGCTGTGGCTCGGGCCGTGGAGAGCGTGGAGCAGCAGGTCTCCAGCGAGGTGACCTCCAGGCTGGCCTCCATCCGTACGGATGTGCGGCGCATGGCTGGGCTGGAGGGCGAGGTGGAGCTGCTGCTCAACCAGACTCAGGCCCTGGAGGAGAAGGTGGCGCAGACGGAGAAGCTGATGGTCAGGCGCATCGGTGATCTGCTGGCCGGCAGCATCGACCGCGTGTCGGCTCTGAGGAGCTCGGCCGACAGGAGCGACCAGCGGCTGGATCAGATCAGCGCGCTCGTTCACCAGCTCTCAGAGGTGCACCGCCAGCTGTCCGAGCGCGTCCTGGCTCTGGAGAGCGGACAGGCCAAGCTGCTGAGGACCGCCACCTTCGCCAGCGACCTCAAGCCCAAGGTCTTCTCCATCAGGCAGGACTTCGCCGTCATCGAACCCAAACTGGACGACCTGACGCTGAGGATCGGCCTGCTGGCTGAAGACCTGATGAGCCGAGAGGAGGAGCGCAGTCAGAGAGCCGAGACGACACACGACCCACACGACCAGCTGACGCCTTGAACGAGGAGCCGTGGACTCCAGACGCTCGGGACATCAACACTGACGTGTAGTCACGGAGCAACTCGAGAGCTCCTGCGTGAGGTCTGCTGACCGAGAAACACTGAGATCCGCCGTGATCCTGGCTGCCAGACTCATCTGTGGTGGTGCTGACGAGGTTCTGCTTGCAATGTACATCAAAGAATAGCATCTAGCATGGTACACTTTACCAGTCAGAAGTGTGACGCTAAGAATTCAGCTTTGAAATCACAGGAATAAATCACATTTTAAAATATATTCAAATAGAAAACAGTTATTATAAATAGTAAAAATATTACAAAAATTGTACTGTTTTGCTGTACTTTGGATCAAATAAATGCGGGCTTGGTGCACAGAAGATAATTCCTTAAAAAACCATTAAAGTGCCTCTATTATGGATTTTTGAAAATGATCTTTAATGCAGTGTGTAAGTGAATGAAAACATCCTGCAGTGTTAAATCTGAAAGAGCACCGTGTATAAAGTCTCTCAACTGAAAGAGTCGACTCTGAATCACTGAAACGAGACATTTTTAAAACGTTTTTTTGATCCACTGTAAATGTTGACTACTGCTGTGTGTTTGGAGTCTGCTAACACAAATATCAGTGAGGCAGTATTCACGTATTACAGTATTACAGTAGTTCTCTCTCATTTCTACAGCATGCACAAATAGTGACAAAACAGCTCACTGCCATTATATGATGGACTCTGATTTATTTTACTTCGACAGTGCTTCGGTGATCTCGGGGCTGTGTTTTGATTACCGTGATCCATGTCTTCTGGTCCTGAGAGAATCTCTGCTGTGTGTGACCTTTTAGAAAAACAGGGCGAATTAAAACAATATATTTTGATTTGAGTTGTTTCCATTTTATTTTAATGCTTTGTCATGTTTTAAATTATTTTAAGTCTTGAGACACTTTTGGATGTTTGCTGATAAACAACATTATATAGATGCATTTATAAATAATTAAAATACATAAATGTGAGGAATGCTCTCATGTCATGTAAACAAAGCTGATTCTCAGTAGTTCACTTTGAGGTAAGAAACAGTATGTTTTTACTGTAATTTATGTGTAAATATAAAGGATTTTCTATTTTATGACCTCTTTAAAATGCAGAAATGTTCAAAATTTGTGAAATGATTAATTTTGTATGTTATTTTAGGTATTGCATTGGTCATTTGACACAATGGTTTAAAACATTTTATTGTAAAACAACTAGTCTATTGTATTTTGGTTATTATGATGACCAGTAACTCAAAATCTGATTAATTTACACGGCTTCTCCAGGTCTACAAATCATGCTTTTGCAATCAAGTTTGGTCATGTATCCAGGTTTTTCAAGACTGTGTGAATCTTCTTTCATTAAAATCATGTCTTTTTCAGGTGATCTAGTTGATCTTTAGCTGATGAATGCTTGTTTTGTCTTATTTCGAGTTGTTTTAAGTCATCTTGAAGTGGGCCGGACACCCTGGTTGAGAACCACTGGATTAATTAAACAAAAACATAATGATATGAAAAATGCATTTATAAAATATAGAACTGTGTTAAACTGCCATTCCCATTTCATGTCTTTTCTAGGTGTTTTGTAGATGATTTGACAAGGTAAAGACAGTAACACTCGTGTGGAACCATTTTAATAATTTTATTGGAAAACCGCTACAATCGTGAGTTCAGAGAGAGAATGATCGATAGCCCTTGAAAACATCTGAGCAGCTACGAACTACAGTGCAGTTATGTGTCGACTGAAGAAACAGCAGTTCACCCAGCTTTCCCGCTTCCACCACCCACAGCACCGTCGTCCTGAACGACAGCAGCTCATCTCAGGATCACTAAGTATCATTCTTAAGTGCGTCGACTGGTTCTTTCTCTGGAACAGCATCCCGTTCAGATACTTGGGTCTGCAGCTCCTCCAGACTGCTCCTCAGCCCGTCCAGTCCGTCTCTCAGCGCCTGGCTCTCTTTCTCTGCGGTCGTCTTGCAGTCGTCCAGCGAGCGCTGGTGGGACTCGTGCTTGGCCGTGAGAGCGTTCAGTCTGGTGGTCTGCTCCGTCAGCGAGGCCTCCGTGGCCTCCTGGCTCTCCTCCACACCCTTCAGCCGGACCTCCACGTCCTCTCTGTGTTTCTGCAGCTGGAGCAGCTGGTCTCTGGTGTGCGCCTCCAGGCTGTGGAGGGCGGTGCTGGACTCCTCCAGCCGGTCGCTGAGGCTCTGGATCTGGTCCGAGGCGCTCTGAGCGTCGGCTCGAGCCGCAGACACCTCGTCCCTCAGGTTCCCTGCGGTGCTCTGCAGCAGCGTCCTCACGGCCTCCACGTCCTCGGACACGGACGCCACCTCCCTGTTCCTGGTCTGCAGCTCGGCACTCACCCCTGCGATCTGCTCCCGCAGCACGGCCGTGTTCCCCTCGGAGACCTCGCTGGCGGTGCTGAGCGTGGCCACGGTGCCCCGGAGGGACGCCAGCTCCTGCCCGAGGAGCGCCGGAGCGTCCTGCTGCTCCAGACGAGCCCGGAGCTCCTGCAGCTCGCTCTGGAAGCGGCTCTGCTGCACGGAGGACTCGGCCGTGGAGCGGCTCAGCTGGGACAGACGCTCCTCCAGGGACGAGGCGTCCTGCTCCCGCGCCTCCTTCACCTCCTGGACGGCCTGCGCCAGCTCCTGGGAGACCTTGCTCTGGAGTTTGTGGAGCGAGTCCTCCAGCCGCCGGCTGTTGTCCTCTCCTTTCTGAGCGGCTCGGCCGGTGCGCTCCAGATCAGTCCTGACGCTGTGCACCGCGCTCTCCAGAGCCTCCAGAGACGCCTGCATAGACCTGATCTGGAGACACAGATGGACAGAGACACTTAGGGACAGATTTACTAACTAAACCCTCTTTTGGCGTTAAAACAGTACTGTCAGGATTTACTAAAGACACGCAGTGAAGAATTAGCGCTGAAAAGGCGTGGACACAGTTATGACACTGAATATCTCACACACTTACTCTAACAGAGCAATCAAACCTAACACGACAGGTGTGAACACACCCTCAGGTCTTCAGATCACCTCAAAAAGGTGTGTTTCTTTTCGTCTTGAAGGATGTTTTGCATACCAGGGTCTGTTGAGCTCCTAGTCAAATATATGGTAAGTCATTATTCAGTGACGTTCTGAAGATTTCCAGTGAATAAAGACTAAGGTAGGCTCAGTTGTGAGTTTTTGTAATTTAATAGAAAAAATGTACAACTGGTGTGTGTTTTGAATACACTGTCTAAAATCACTCCTGACAGTCATTAACCTTCACAAACTTCTCCGTGTCTGAGGTCTAAATTTAGGCCTGTTTCTCACATGAACACTTGGAAGATATGTGCTTCTTTCATGGTGCTTTTTGGTCAGATTTCACCTTGATTGCATGAACAGTCTGCCGAACACCTTCAGTACTGCGCTGACGAGAGATGTGGGTTTAACGAGCTGAAGATGAATAAATGAGGAAAACGAAGTGCACTTTAGCATACTTTTTTTTTAAAAACGTACTAATAATATACTTTTAAAAAATACACTTAAGTGTGAATTAAATCTAATGTTTTCAAAAACATAACTGCACATTATTTGTAACTGATTTCAAATGTATTATAGTTTAAATTTATATTAAATGCAATTAGTTGGACTTAATGGAGTAATTTTTTGACCCACTTAAGTGTAAATGTATTTGTATTTTCATAATTGCTTCTACTATTGTGTTTGAAATACGGTTAAAGTGTACTACCAAATTTACTGATAAGCAATTAACGTGAACTAAAATATACTTTAATGTCAGTTACATTAACACTATTATATAATTAAAAATACTTGCAATTACACTTTTTCTAACAGTGAAGTTGCAGTTTAGTGTATTTAAAATGTGTTTCAACAACCTATTAAAGTTTATTTCAATTAAACACTACAATGTATTTTTAATAAGTAGTCTGATTATAATTAAACGTATTTTAACTGAATTTAAATGCAAATTAATTTGTTTTGATGATTTTTAAATGACCTTAATTTAGAATGTATTTTAATTTAAATTATCAGTGTACTTTACGACACTATAAACAGGCCTTTTAGCAGTACTATATATATATATATTAGACTTCACAGATATGAATTGGATCTGAAATACACAGTAGTAATAAACATTTAACTTTAATTCTTTTACTTGCATTTTATGTTAAATCGCCACTTAAATACTTTACAATACGTTACATTTCGGACCCTATGAAACTAGGAATTTTTATCATGTACTGACCAACACCAAATTTAATTGTTATTTCACTTTTTTACTTTAGTTTACTTTACTGTACAAGCAAGTGTACTAAAGTTTAGGAGAAAAACACATTTCAAGTGCATTAATGCACACAGTATAAAATAGATTATATACACAATCAATTATTTTACATGTGCTTGAGTATATTATTATCATGAAAGTGTCTCTAAGTCACTTAAGTATTTGAGTATTATCTGCAAGTGCACTGTTTAAAGAGTGTTCTTTTAGGATTTGAAGTACTCTACAAGTGCACATTCAGTACAGTTAAGCACACCTCTTTTTCACAAAGGTGGATATGGACTGTTTTAGCAGTGACTCGAGCACACCTGACAGAAACCTGACGGACCTGATCACCTCAGTTACAGGCGTCAGAGCGAGAACAACAGCTCAGGGAACGGCTGATGATCTGATGATCTCCAGCAGGACGAGAGAAGTGTGTGAGACAGCTCTCCCAGCTCATCTCTGGCTTCAGTATGTGATACAGTGTCTGTGCTTCCTGCATCTGAGCCTGGTCCAGGGGTGAATAAAGCCTGATTCTGAGACTCTGACAGCAGTAAACTGGAGAATCCGTCAGCCAATCAGAGACCACCACATCGTCCTGATGATGGGCAGCACTGTTCATGTGGATCTCATGTAATCACAAGCCACACTTACATTACATGTCCTGCCTGTCCCACCCCATCTCATGAAAGAGTATGAATAATACGCCAAATAAAAACAAAAACTCATGGTGTTGATACGCAAAAACTTTGGCGTGTGTATGTTACGCGATGGGTAGGATCAGGGTTGTGGGGTGGATGATTATCATATGCACGCAAAAACTGCGTCTTATATGCACGCCAAAGTCAATTCTTGCGTCTCAGTGCCACTAGTTTTTGTTTTATTTGGCGGACTATTTATACGCGTTTTCCTGAGCCCGGGGTCGCCTCTCAGCGCGCACACAAAGTTATGCGTCTAAATGAGAGATGACCAAACCGAGCACGAGTTCTTCAGTGACCAGAGGCAGCACCTGAGCAGGTTAATCATCACAGAAGGGCTTGTTTGAGGAGTGTGATCAGGGTGGTCTCCGCACAGATACTGACCTGTTGCAGCGCGTCCGCGCTCCTCTGGACGCTCTGCTCGTGTCTGGCGCTCGCGTGCTTGATCTCGGACAGCTCCCGGTAGAAGCACACGGACGCGATCACGGTCCCGGCCACGAAGCCCAGGTAACACAGCGCGGACAGCAGCTTCAGGAGCGGCGAGCCCGACGCGTTGCTCTCCGCTCGCGGCGCTCTCGGGCTCCTGGTCTTCGGCGCGTCCTCGGGCTGCGGGCTCGCGAGCGTCTTGTCGCTGTTCCCGGGCTGCGAGCTGCTCTTGTTTCTGTTCTTCGCGGTCATGGTTCCGTGCGTCGCGATGCTCAGCGAGCGGCGCGTTCTCTCATTCCTTTACTCTTCACAAGAACTCGACTCTCAGCGTTCAGCAGCTTCAGCTCTTCACAAACTCGAGCATTTGCAGAGGAACGAAATACAGTCTCAAAGTCACTTTTGCCGAAGTGTTTGAGCTGTAAGGACGGACGCGGGTCAGATGTGCAGATGAAGGGCGTCGCGTCGCGTTCTCGGTCGCTCCGCCCTTCTTCAGACGTGGCACTGATTTTGCTCAAACATCTGCACCATCCTCCCATCAGTGTTGGACACGGCGCGCTGAAATACGACTAAACAATGCGATTAAAACAAGCAAGTAACGAGGAGGAAGTAGCCTGGAAGTACACAGTTTTAAACTAGTCAAAGAGCACACTTTCTGATTACAGAAACGAGTTAATTACAGAGACGCGTCGCGAGTGTAAGTCGTTACCAGTGTTGGGAGTAACTCCTTACATTTAACAGATCTGTGTCCCTGCAGCTCAGCAGCAGTCATAAGCAGCACAGTTATATCTGTAGCAATAGACAACAATACATTGTATGGGTCAAAATTATACATTTTTCTTTTATGCCAAAAATCATTAGGATATTAAATAAATATCATGTTCCATGAAGATATTTTGTAAATTTCCTACCGTAAATATATCAAAACTTCATTTTTGATTAGTAATATGCATTGCTAAGAACTTCATTTGAACAACTTTAAAGGCGATTTTCTCAATATTTAGATTTTTTTGCTCCCTCAGATTCCAGATTTTCAAATAGTTGTATCTCAACCAAATATTGTCCGATCCTAACAAACCATACATCAATGGAGAGATTATTTATTCAGCTGTCAGATGATGCATAAATCTCAATTTCGAAAAATTGACCCTCATGACTGGTTTTGTGGTCCAGCGTCACACTTACGTAATTTAATTAGAAAATAAATGTTCCACTTACTGAGAAAATGTGTGATTAAATTACAGTTACTTCTGAAAATGTTAAAAGATTATAAAATAATATTTTCACACACATACAGATATGATTAATTTCTTTTATTAATTGCATTGGCTGGTTTAAATATGAGACAGCAGTGTTTCAGGAGTTTGGGACACAGAATACAGCACATGCTTATGCCATAACTCTCATATTTCCTACTTGTGTTTATGCATATGCTTCATTTCTAAGAGATTTTGAAAGATACCAGTGTTTCTGGTCATAGCAAAGATTTCATCTCAAATCTTATGCTGGAATCTGTATTTAACCTCAGATTGATCTGCTAAAGTCTGATTTTGTGGTGGCTGTGCTTTAAAATGACATTATTATAATCTTAATTAAAGTGATGGAGGCTTGTGAAAGTCTGACTGTAATCAGTGTTGAGTGCCCCGCCTGCTTTACATGTTTCAGTTATTAGCAGCTGAAAACAGTCGTTAGAAATGGCAAGAAGTTATACTTTAGTAAGAAAGACAGGCCACCAAGTTTGTCAAATATATTATTTGGAATAATAATAAATAAAGAATGACAGCAGCTGCTCATGTAAGGACGCTGATGGCGTGGACTCCGCTCCGTCCAATCAGAGGCTGCGCCTGCCGCGGCGCCCCGCCCTCTGCCGCTGTGTGAGCAGCGCGGGAAGCGCGCGGAGATGAAAGCCTGGTCAGAATGAGCGAGTCCGCGGGCAAAGCGCGCTCTCTGAGCGACGAGCAGATCATCAACCGATGGGGCTTCGACTACTACGTGTTCAAGGCGCTGAGCGCCTTCAGAGACGCGGACTACACGGCCTTCACGCACTTCACCAGCATCATCGAGAGTGAGTCTGAGCTTGTTTACATCCGCGCTAGCGCTAGCTTTAGCCCCGTCAGAGGTGTGTGTGTGTGTGTGTGTCGCTCACTAATATCGGTGTGTCGTGTCAGATCTGGTGGTCAGACCCGTCGACGGACACAGCGACATGATCGTGAAGCTGCGCTGCATGCAGTTCCTGTCCCGGATCAACAACGGAGACAAGCTCGGTGAGTGAGCGGAAGTCACGTGCGGTCCGGTCAGAGACATCCGCCTAGTCCAAATACACACTTCAGCACTTGATTACTAATGCGATGAGTTTCCTGTATTTGACCCAAGTGTTGTAAAATGAGAACTTATAGGCCTGGTTTCAGAGACAGGGCTCAGGTTAAGCCTATAGTTCAATTAGGACATGTGTGACCCTGGACCAAAAAAAACAGTCTGAAGTGTCAACTTTTCGAAATTGAGATTTCTACATCATCTGACAGCTGAATAAATAATCTTTCCATTGATGTGTGGTTTGTTAGGATCGGACAATATTTGTCTGAGATACAACTATTTGTAAATCTGGAATCTGAGGGTGCAAAAAAATCTAAATATTGAGAAAATCACCTTTAAAGTTGTTCAAATGAAGTTCTTAGCAATGCATATTACTAATCAAAAATGAAGTTTTGGTATATTTACGGTAAGAAATTTACAAAATATCTTCATGGAACATGATCTTAATACCCTAATGATTTTTAGCATAAAAGAGAAATTAATAATTTTGACTCATACAGTGTATTGTTGTCTATTGCTACAGATACAGCTGTGCTGCTTATGACTGCTTCTGTGCTCCAGAGTCACTTTTAAGTATTTTTTTATAATAGTGCCTTAGATAAAAACATTACTGGTGCACATCCTGAGACAAAACAAAGATCAGTCAGGGCTAGTTTCTCTCAGCTGAAACAGCTCAGACTTACATTTTAGTCCGGGACTAGGCTTAAGCCTCGTCTGAAACCGGCGGATAGTGTTGTGAAAATACAAGTGTCTACATAGCTTTATTTTCATTTTAAATACTTTGCATTTTTAAATAAACTCCTAAATGTCTGTTCAGTGATTCCTATAACAGATGACACGATTTAATTTGTGGTGCTTCTGATCAAGCGACGAAAAGAAACAAATATCAGCACTACTCATCTTTGCAGCACTTTGTTTTTCTACCAAATTATATGTATCTAATTATTATATTAATATTTAACTTGCATTGGAAAGGTTTCCGTGACCTCACAAATGTATTTCCAGAACATGATGCATGATGGGATACACTGAGCTCTCACTGTGTCCGTGAGAAAACGTGTCGGATGCGATGGACGCAGCCAGAGATTATAAACGTGCTGCGTCTGTATTGATGGAATCGCTGGTTAAATCTGCATCTAGTGCGTGTGGCAGCAGGACTGATGGGTGTTTCTGCTGCAGATCTGACGTTTGAGGAGCCCAAGACCCCTCTGGAGTCGGCCCTGAGCGTGCTGGAGAGCATCTGCCGGGACATGAGCGTCCCCCAGCGGGAGCAGCAGCGCGTCACGCAGGCCATCATCGAGACGGTCAGACACACACAACCTCATCTCGAGTCTCAAAGCTCTTCCGTTATTAAACCAGCTGCATTACTCTTCTCTAGTTTTATCTGTTTTCCACAAAAAATATATTTTGGTCGTCCCATTAAAATAACATGTGTTTTGGATCATTGTTTAGCGCTCTAAAGAGCTGAAAGCAGTCGTGTGAATGCTTGAGAGTCATTTAAAAAGTGTTCAAATCCTGAAGTGAATAATGTAATAATAACATTCGCATGTATTTGTTTCGTTTGCCGTTTGATGTTTCTCATATGCAGCAGAAATAGCAGCCGTTGTAACCGCTCACTAAATTTAGATGAAACCTGGTGGTGAAGTGTGTTGATCTGGCCTCGGCGCTGACCGTGTCTGTCTCTGCAGCTGATCATGGTGTGCATCCGCGGCGGGGAGTTCGCGAGGGCCGAGGAGGTGCTGCTCACACACTTCAGCGACGCCGCAGACTCGGCCGGGAAGGTGAGGAGCTGACGGAGGTCTTCTGTGCTGCTGTGTGTCTGGTGTGTGACGTCTCTCTCTCTCTCTGTGTGTGTGTGTGTGTGCAGAAGAAGCTGCTGCTGAGCCTGATCCGGCGCCGCCGCTCCTCTCACTCCGTGCTGCAGCTCAGCTCATACGCAGACTTCAAGCAGGACATGCTGGACTTCATCGAGCGGCTCTACCGCGTCCCCGAGCCCTTCCTCCTGCAGGTGCGTCGCTCGCCCTGCTCGCCGCAGACGCTCCTGCCTCTCCTCACCTGTGTGTGTGTGTGTGTGTGTGTGTGTGTGCAGATGCTGAAGCGCTCCGGACACCCCAGCGTCAGGTCTGAGCCCGTCACCTCATCCTCACAGGACAGACAGAAGACCAGCACTGCTGCAGAGGATCATGGGTAAACACACACACAGCAGTTACTGCCAACACTACTGCTCATTCAAATACAGCTGGTGCAAAGATAAACATAAACACTGCACGTGAGAAACAGAGTAACTGCTGCTACTTATTTGAAGTCAGATATTTTCTTGCGTTACTTGAAAGCAGTAATCTGATTGTGTAGCTGGCGTTACTTGTGACAGCACTGATGAGCAGATCCTGTGCTAGTGTATAAATGTGCTGCTCTTGTTTCCTGTGTGTGTGTGTGTGTGTGTGTGTGTGTTAGTGTGGTGTCGGCGCGTCTGAGTCTGCGCAGTCTGCAGCAGGTGTACGGTGTGCTGCGCGAGCGCTACGCCGTCAGCGTCTCCTTCACGCAGCTGCAGCAGGAGCTGGAGGAGGAGGAGAGCCCCGAGCCGGCCGGACCAGAGCTGCACCTGGCCCTGTCCGAGACGCCCCTGCACCGAGAGAGCCAGCCGCCGTACGCCGGCATGACCATCTCACGCCTGGTGCAGGAGGACGACAGCCAGCTCAGTGAAGAGGAGGAGGAGGAGGCGCAGATCAGCTCGCCTCACAGGTCACTGACCGCCACAGCGCTAACCGCTAGGGGTGCAGTGATCGATCCTGGGGTTTTCTGAATGCACGGCGATTCTCTCGAGTCAGTTTTGAACAGCAGATGACTCTGCGTGCTTCCCCTTTAGGGGTGTAACGATACACGAATCGCGGCTGAATGATTCACGGGCATTTTCCAAATGGAAGTGATCATCCCTATCCCCTTGGAGTGGGGACTTGGGAGTGAGCAGGGCACGTGCGTGTCATTATGTAGTCGTTTGGAATGCACTTGGTGAAGGGAGTGCAATTTCCTCATTATCTTCAGCTGGGATGTTCCCGTGACAACGCAGTACGGTGTGCGTCAGCAGATTCGCTGGCGGACAACCGCATAAAAAAAAAAAAAATACATTTCATAATTTAAAAAGTTTTATATATATTATTTTTTATATATTATATAGCATATTTTAAAAACTTTTAAAAATATAAAATGTATGTTTTTTTGCAACAGCTAACAACAATAAAAAGACTATTGACATTTAAACAGCGAATCTGCTGACGCACACCGTGCTGCGTTGTCACGGGAACATCCCAGCTGAAGATGAGGAAATTACGCTCCCTTCACCAAGCGCATTCCAAACAACGAAATAATGACACGCACGTGCCCTGCTCACTCCCAAGCCCCCACTCCAAGGGGATAGGGATGATCACTTCCATTTGGAAAATGCCCGTGAATCATTCAGCCGCGATTCGTGTATCGTTACACCCCTATTCCCCTTCCTTACACACACCACTTGGACATAAAATAATTATTTTTGTATCTGCGAGGCGTGATACACATCTTCCCTGTGTGTTAACGTCAGTAATTATGACTGTCGAGTGTCTGACTTGACTCTTGGTAATGTATTTTGCCCCCCCGCCCCAAACATGTGATTCGACTGTCAGTCGACTATAAAAATACTTAGTCGGGGACACCCTGAAAAATCATCATTCATACAGTTCAGAAAGGTTGAAGTGAATTACAAGTGGCTGTGTTTACATTAATCTCACGTCATAAAAGTGCTAACACAGTACAAGTAGCAAGGTGTTTTCTTATTATATAATAAATAAAAAGAAAACCAGCTAGAATAGAGAGAGCTAGTGTTATAGGGCTCTGGATGTTTAACCGCTTGCATGAATCAGCTGAGTGCACAAGCGCTCTTCTTCATGTGGTTAAAAACTAGCCTAGAGCACCATCCGCTGTTAACCTGAGCTCAGGATCGATTTATCATCCCACCCCTGATAACCATAACCACAGAGAAACGATAGCGCCTCCAGAACGACTGAAACACGGTCAGGACAGCTGTTGTTGTTGTTCTGGTGTTGTGAGCTCTTCTCTGAAGTCTGCGTGTGTTTCAGGATCGTCGCTCCCAGCGGCCCAGACTCAGACGATCCTGAGGTGCAGACGCGTCCCAGCAGCCCTCCGCCTGCCAGACACACATCCCCACAGAACAGGTTCATCAGCAGGTCACACGACAGATCACGTCGTTATGTGTCCAGTGTCTGACCGCTGTATGTGTGTGTTTCAGTGAGACGTCGTCGGCTCAGATCTGCACTCCCGCTCGTCACAGCAGACGCTCAGACACACACAGCAGGTGCGGCCCGTCACACATCAGTCTGTGTGTAGTGCTTTCATGACTCCGCCATCTCTCAACATGAATAACAAATATCATAACTTTAGAGATGTTTATTGAAAGATAAATGTAACCGTGGCAGAGCATGACAGTGAGGTGTATTTGTACCTTCGTGTGGACGTCTTGAGCTGGTAAAACACTGGAGAATAACTTAAACTTACATATGTTTATTTGTCCAGCGGAGGTGAAGACGGTCATTTCAGTATTGTGTTGGTTTTTACTCGCTGATTGTTTTCATGACCAAAATTATTCAGTTTTTGTTATACTGATGTATAAAGGTGTGAGAAAACATGTTTTTCATTAAATGTCTTTACAAAACAATGTAGGTTATTAATTGGAAGTCATACTGGCAAATATAGTTTCATGGCTGTGTTTTGCACGAGCATACAGTATGTGTTATGGAGGATGAATTGATGTCCAGTGTCTGACCGCTCTGTGTGTGTGTGTGTGTGTGTGTGTGTGTGTTTCAGTGAGACTTCATCGGCTCAGATCTGCACTCCGGCTCGTCACAGCAGACGCTCAGACACACAGAAACGCAACAGGTGTATATATATATGTTATATCAGTGACTATCACACTCATATCACAGCTGATGGTCACATGACTGACCAAAAGCAGCAGCAGTATTTCTATTGATGTGCTAGAATTATTTTTTCCTTGCGTTAAATCTAGGGCTGCACCGATGCCACTTTAACGGTTTACTGATCCGATTCTGATGCGTATGTTCTGATTGATTTGGGCCACCCTCAAATAGCTCATGATTCTTAGCCCAGCAGTAAAAAAACTAAAACTAGGGGTGACCCCGAATAGTGAAGATATGATGCTTCGATACCACTCTCACAGTCGAATATTCGCGGGGTGTGATCGTGCCATTTTGTCAATATGTGGGTGCTCAGTGTCTGCTTTCAGATCAAACTACCGGTTTTCTCCCAATAAGTTAATATACAGCCTAGTGTTGTCAAAAGACCCGGTACTTCGGTACCAAGTCGGTACTAAAAAAATGAAAACGTCACGGTACCAGGTTTTTTTAAGTACCGGTGGTACCGAGTACCCGGTTCTTGACGCGTACGACCCTATGATTTCCGCGATGCAGAAAACGCGGACGGAATCACAGAATCCAGTTATAAAAACAGAAGTTACAGTTACGGAATGTCACGGAAATCAAAGTTTGGATGAATTAATCAAAAGTAGGTCATTGCACTTAAATCAAATCGCGATACGGACTAGTATCTGTAAATATTAAGCTGCAAAAGTCGATTCAGATATGAATCCCGCATGTTCTGCGAGTCTCTGTGTGAATGAATGAATGAATGAATTTTTACACACACTGAAGCGCGCGTGACGCTCGCGGTGATTTCAGCATCTGCCGTCTCAATGAGGACATAAATACATAAACAGCATCTACAGAACTGCTCTGAGAGTCACTTCACAAGCATTTTACCGTTTCATTTGAGTAAAACCAGTGTCATATCATATAGCTACACACAGAAATTTAAAGGTATTCACGGCAACCCGTCAAAATAAAAGTTTATCTTAAAGACATTGTGCCAGAAATATATTATTAGTAGAATGTATGTGATACTATTACTACTGTCGAAAAAATATATATTTATTTTTAAAGGAATAATCACACTATTTCTTTCATGTTTTAATTTTAATAGTAAATCCCCTTTATTTACCAAAAAAAAAAAAAAGTGTTTAAATTTCATTAATTAAAAGACAAATTAAATTTGGGTGAAACTTTACTGTCTACTGTTTTTCATACTTTTATTACTTGCGGAAAAACTTGAAACACTATTTAAATAAGTATAAAGAATGGCATTGATTTTTGTACATTTTATTTTTGTTTGACTTTATTATTAAAGATAGTGTGTGTGGTGTTTTTTTTTTTGTTTTTTTTTATCAGCATGTGGTACCGAAATTGGTACCGAGAACCGTGGATTTTCACTGGTATCGGTACCGAATACTGAAATTTTGGTACCGTGACAACACTAATACAGCCTATTATGATAATGCTGTAAATAAGAATCTGAAAAGAAAGCAGCTTTAAATAAATATTTTAACGTGTGAATAAATCCATCCACCCCTATAGATTTAAAGGGTTGCTCCACCCCAAAATGAAAATTTGGTAACACTTTATTTTGATGGTCCCTTTTGAACATTCTGGTGACACTAAGTAATGTTGCAGCTACATGTCAACAAACTCTCATAAGAGTATTAGTAGACTGTCTGCTTCATATCTACTAACTCCTTATTGTGTTGGGCTCCCAACAGATATTATACTGACTGTAAGTAACTTACTCTAACCCTAACCCTACCAGTCAACTAATACACTACTAACACTCTAATGAGAGTCAGGAGAAATGTAGGTGCAGCATTACTTATAGTCAATAGAATGTGTTAAAGGGACCATCAAAATGAACATTTTGTCATTAATCACTTTACCCCCATGTCGTTCCAAACCCGTTCAAGCTTCGTTCGTCTTCTGACTACTTGACTCTTGGTAATGTATTTTTACCCCAAACATATGATTCGACTATCAGCAAGATTCAACAATTCTGTAAATCTTTAGTCAGGGACACCCCTAATAAAACCATAACGCCCAAAACCTTCCCTTTTGTCCAACATCAGCCATTAAAGCCATGTACTGCTCAATCACGGAGTTAATAAGACCTGTTTAACCCTTCATGTGCTGTTGCATCAGTATCTGTATTGTGTATTTTGAGCACAAAACGTTAATGTTGGAAAGTTGTTGTGTTTGTAGTAGGGATGCACTGAAATGAAACACTGAGCAGGGTTTCCCCGTGTATTTTGCCAATTATTTCAACATTGCATAGATTAAATAGCCAAAATCTGCTTTTTACAGTTTTGTCTTGCTTTTCAAAGAAAAAATAAATTACAAAACAATTTAAAAATATTTACTTAACACTGTACTTTTTTTTTTTTTAAACAGTCTAGCAGACGATAAGACCAACAAAGCACAATTTAATTTAAGATTATTAAGTTAATAAAATAATTCTTCCCCTTCTTCAGTCCGTTATGTGTTTTTACTCTACAAAGAATTCCCTTTGATCGAATCCATTCCAGCCTGTGGATTCAACTCTCGACTCACAAGCCTCTGAATCCAGGAATCAGTTGTTTTTGAATTGATTCACAGCGCTTGTTTTATAACGTGTCTTAACCGTAGTGAATCAAGTCTCCTTTATTTCTATAGCAGCTTCACAGAGAGCTCAAGAGGTTATGTCAGAGTTCAGGTCCAGCTGTAAGGTCGCAGTGATAATGATGATCTGTGTGATCTGCAGGACGGTGCTGTCCAGTGATGTGGAGTCTGAGGACCACGCCGCGTCTCCTCCGTCCAGAAGACGCTCGTCCAGACACAAACACCAGCAGAAGAGCGATCACAGGTGAGGACTGGGACTCACAGGAGCTCACAGCATCTGATCAACTGTTAGTACAGTTTTAATGAGGTCAATGACACTGGTGTTCATTGTTCGGTGAATGTATTCAGACCCATCATTCAAACACAGTGCTAATAATGTGTAAAGCCTCGGGAAACGTCTGGACAGATGCAGGAGAGAAGGTGTTTCACACACATCAGCTAGGCCAGTGTTTTCATGATGGAGCGGGTTCTATCATTTTAGCCTGTATAATTCTCTATTAAAGAGTGTTTATAAGTGCCTCAAGGAGCAACACTGAGCTACACTTCCCAAAAGCATTGTGCATGCGTTCACTCGTCCGGACTGATCACTGGGAGAATCAGCAGAGTGCACAGAGAAGCTGGTGTGATGAGAGGTGCTTCTGATGGACTGCGCTCTCACAGGACAGACATACTCCGTTACACACGAGCAGTGCGTGATTCAGTTCATGAGAAAACACAGCATGTGCTAGATTGCATGGTCCTAGATTAGTAATGAAGAATGACTGATGAGTCTGTGGTTTAATGAGATTCAGACAGCTGTAAATACTAGTACTGTGACTTCACGTGTGTGTGTGTGTGTGTGTGTGTGTGTTTCAGTGAGTCTGAGTGTGTGATGATGGAGGTGCAGTGTTCATCAGCTCAGGTCTCCTCTCCCGCTCGTCCCAGCAGCCGCTCTCCGGCCGTCAGAGACACACACAAAAAGCACAGGTGCCTTCATCTCTCTCTATCATCCTCATCCTCAGACGTGTGTGTGTTCAGAGTCACTGAGCGCTGTCTCCTGCAGGATCATCCTGTCCAGTGATGTGGAGTCTGAGGACCACGCCGCGTCTCCTCCGTCCAGCAGACGCTCGTCCAGACACAAACACCAGCAGAAGAGCGATCACAGGTGAGGACTGGGACTTCTTTCCCTGCCCTACTTCATATGTAGCTGTTTTCACTGCTGACGTGTGTGTGTGTGTGTGTGTGTGTGTGTGTGTGTTTCAGTGTGGGTGAATCCGCTCCGGACTCGACTCCTGCTCGTCCCAGCAGCCCTGCATCTGTCAGACGCTCAGTCAGAGACACACACAAAAAACACAGGTGCCTTCATCTCTCTCTCTATCATCCTCATCCTCAGACGTGTGTGTGTTCAGAGTCACTGAGCGCTGTCTCCTGCAGGATCATCCTGTCCAGTGATGTGGAGTCTGAGGACCACGCTGCGTCTCCTCCGTCCAGCAGACGCTCGTCCAGACACAAACACCAGCAGAAGAGCGATCACAGGTGAGGACTGGGACTTCTTGCCCTGCCCTACTTCATATGTAGCTGTTTTCACTGCTGACTTGGGGTTCCCGTGACTCCTTAAAGTCTTAAATTTACATTATCAAATTTAAGGTCATAAAAAGTCTTAAATTGTACAAGAAAGTCTTAATTATGATTTCAAGGGGTCTTAAATTTGGGTACAGACTAGAATTGCGATACAGCTTAATGTGACATTACACTTCAAAAGGCTATAAGCTGTAGGTTTCAAAGTCCAGTGCTGTGCTGCTTTGTGTACAGCGTTACCGGGGAAACCATTCTGAAGCGCCTCCTGCTGGCAGAGAATGAATCTGCATGTTCAATAGGGCTGTTGTTGTGATTAATTAATGTTTGCCTACAAAACCACCTCTGGCTCTGCACCCCTTTACCTAAACTCATTACTTCAGACGTATGTGCCTCTAGAAGCTTGCGTTCTGCAGGTGAACGTTGCTTTATTGTTCATCCCAAAGAGGCACTAAATCACTTTCACAGACTTTTACATTAACTGTTCCCTCCTGGTGGAGTGACCTGCCCGACTCAATCCCAGCAGCTGAGTCCTTAACCATCTTAGAGAATCGGCTAAAAACACATCTCTTCCATCTTTATTTGACTCTCTAACTCTAACTCTATTCTAATTCTATTCTTAAAAAATAAAAAACTTGTCCCTTTTAGACTTGCACTCTATTCATCTACTGCTTTTTTTCTATAAAAAACAAAACAAAAAAAATAGCTTTTCTAATCGTTTTCTATTCTATCTGTTTTCTATTTATTTATTTTTAAATCCCTTGCTACATGTCCTCATTTGTAAGTCGATTTGGATAAAAGCATCTGCTAAATGACTAGCTATTAGTGGCTCGTACTAGTTTACAGCACTTGCTATTCAATTCTGTATATTAAGGAATTATGTAGTTGTTTAATTGTATACACTTAATTATTGTCCTAACCCTAAACGCATACACGTTGGTAACCCTCTTGAAATATTTAACCTAATTTATTTCTATATATTCTGGTTTTAAATTCAGTTTTCTTGGAAAGACGACTCGTCTCTGTGTGAGACTTCAGTTCATTAGCTGCAGCGCTTCACGTCTGATGTGTGACACACTTAAAGTGCAGTAAACGGTAAAACACTTGCGGTACAAATTAGTGTGATTTTATTAGTACTTTAATAAATGTAAAGTAATTTAAATGCAGATATTAATTTACAACATTCAGCAGCACAATGAACTCTTTTGCACAGCTTAAAAGGCTAAATGGAGATTGCTGACTCCCCCTCAAACAGTTCACGCCAGCTCCTACATTAAAAATAAGATGGAAGGATAACAAATTAATAGTTTCCATTAGGGATG
This sequence comes from Acrossocheilus fasciatus, assembly GCA_036784905.1. Lineage (NCBI taxonomy): Eukaryota > Metazoa > Chordata > Actinopteri > Cypriniformes > Cyprinidae > Acrossocheilus > Acrossocheilus fasciatus. The sequence continues at coordinate 32,455,477 of CM071941.1, read as the reverse complement.
CACGATATTGGAACTTTGGCCGATACCGATATATTTCCTTTTGTTTGGAAAAAACACCAAGTCTCTCCTGTGCAGAAATTATAAGCAAAATATTTTTAATTTTAGTTAGTTTTTAACAATAACTTATTTATTAGAATTAAATGAACAATAATGAAGTTTTTTTGACAGTACATTGAAGCTTTGAAAATAACTATGAATAAACTATATCAATCGCTGCATAAGATTTAACATTTGTTGTTGGTCTAAAACAAAAGAGTTGCAAAAATTCATGATTTGTTTAAAAACTAAAACACATTACACAATACTGAATAAATCAGTATATAAAAAATTAGGAGGCTGCCGCTGCACGTGCTGTTACCGTTTACTCTATCACACACCGAACACGTCATTCTGTACGTGCTTTCACAGATTACATGCAGCGATCCAAAACAGTCAATCTAATCATCATTCAGACAAAACTTTGCTTCAAGAATGAGCCACACTGCTGACGTGATCTAATCGCTAGCACACCCCGAGCACATGTGAGTTAACCCATTCCTCTTATCGGCAACACATATCGGCATAACTTTGCATATCAGGCCGATGCCGATATTTACATTTAAAGCCATTATCAGCCGAGTTTCCATGGATCTAGTCTTTGCATGTGTTTGTTTGATGTTTGAATCAGGTCTCCTCTGTTGGAGTAGATAGCGCTGTCCCAAAACATAGGGTTCTATGCGGTCCTAGAACTGCAGAAACATTGGGTTGTTTTTGTTCAGACCAATGTGAAAATGACCCATGTTTTTACCCTGCAAACACAGAGCTGTAAATGTGAACTGGTGGATTGATAAGGAGATAATTCATTATAAAAATCAATACCGTAAAATGTTTGTATGTTATTTAATTAATATAATAATTTATTAATAATAATGGTAAAATTAATATAATAATTGTGTTTCAGTGTGGGTGAATCCGCTCCGGTCTCGACTCCTGCTCGTCCCAGCAGCCCTGCGTCCGTCAGACGCTCAGACAGAGACACACAGGACCAGAGCAGGTACAGGACACCCGTCACTCACACACTTACTCTGTACTGTAGAGAAGTGTGTGTGGCGTCATGTGATCAACAACATGTTGATTTCTCTAATCGTTTGAAACCAAATCTTCCTTTAAACTGACACCGCTCAATCATGAACAGCATTAGTTAAAAAACAACAACTCCTCACCGCCTTTAAAGCTATGGATTGACATTGAAATCTACAAATGCAAATGAGTTCAGTAAAATAGACACTTAAATAATAGTCTAAAAGGTTTAAATAAAAGGTTTTGCCTGTCGAGTGTTGAACTGATGACTGTCTGTGTGTGTTTGGCAGCGCGTCTGAGTGTGTGATGGAGGTGGAGGATGGAGGTTCATCCGTCCAGCACTCGACTCCTGCTCGTCCCAGCAGCAGACGCTCCGCCGCAGACACACCGGAGCAGAACAGGTGTGTTTCTGACTGTTCCTCCTCCTCCTCACGGCTCTGACGGGCCGTGTGTGACGTGTGTGTTCTCCTCAGGAGTGTGATAGTGTCCAGTGAGTCTGAGGATCACAGCTCGTCTCCTGCAGCGCAGACGCACCGCCGCCGCAGCAGCTCTCCGTCCTCTGGAGGAGCTCCCAGGAGGAGGAGGAGGTCCGTGTGCCTGGAGCACGCGTGTGTGTGTGTGTTTGACACCGACTGACCCAGTGTGTGTGTGTGTGTGTGTGTGTGTGTGTGTGTGTGTGTGTGTCTCAGGGCCCGATGGCAGGACGTGTCCGGGACGCACGAGAACTGGAGCGACGAGGAGTCACTGTTCAGCGCCACTTCAGGTACACACACACACACACACACACACACACACACACACACACACACACACACACACACGTACGTCTGGGGCTGAGCCATACTGATATCAATAATTCTCATTGCTGATGATGATTAGACAGTGTTTCGTGGTGATATTGTGATGATATAGTGCGTTTTGTGCTGGTTTCTTCATATTCTGTGCAGTGCTCAGATATGAACTGATACTGTGTTTTCCACCTTAAACTGATTTACAGGGGAAATTTACTATTTTATTTATTAGAAGTATGCATCATCTTAGAAGATATTTTCAAGTCACTGTAGACTGTTACTAATCAAATGAAATCAGTATCAACTAAATCCGTCTTTGCACTGCAGACTGCACCTGAAGCAGCAATTAAATGTATTTACAGTGCAATTACAGTTTCATTAATAATGGGTTACTCTTTATTTAAAGGTGTCCTTGTTCCAGTGTAATTATACGTTTAACTCCCGAGTAAGATTAATTAACTACATGTACTTACTATAGGATTAGGGCTTGGCGTAGGGTTACTTGCATGTAATTATGCATCATTTATTATTATAATAGTAAGTGCATGTAACATGTTAAAATAAAATAAAAAATTGCAAAAAGGACATCGTAAAATAAAGTGCTACCGAATAATGGCAGGAGATTAATTTAAAAAGTGTTTTGAATATTGAAATGTTAAAAATAACAAAACAATATTTTTAATCATGAAACTGAAACTGCCAGTAGGTGGTCTTAATGAGTGAGTCATTGAATTATTCACTCGCTCAACTGATTCATTAAAACAGCTGATTGATTCAGGAACGGAGCGTTATGAACAGATCGTTGAATCATTGATTCGTGTAAATGCTGAACAGAAGTTGTTTGGATCTGTTTTCATCGGTGAAATACAGCAAAATTGACCGAAAACATACAACGTTGTGCTTAAAATGTAACTTAAAACAATATGAACTTATTGAATTGTATAAAATATATGTGGTATTTGTGCAGTTGCGCTGATATATCAGGAGAAACGCCACTCTTGCTTGTGTGATATCGCTAAAGCATTTCTTACAGAAATAAGACAACTTGTGCGGGACATTTTTGCTCCGTATTTTGAGTTTCATTGTAGCCACTGTATTGTAATCACGCAGTGGAAGTAGCACGTTTGTTTTTGTGCACAATGAGTGACTCGATAATGTCAGCTTCCACATCAATTATAATATTATCATCGAGGATTCGTGTCTCACACACACCGCTCCTGTGATCACACTCAAGGTTCTGCTTCTCTGTTTCAGGCCGGTCCAGTAAGAAGTACAGCAGGAAGGTGTGTATGTGTCCATCCACCACTCCTGTGTGTGTGTGTGAGCGTGCACTAATGTGTGTGTGTGTGTGTGTGTGTCAGATGTGGACTGTGCAGGAGTCGGAGTGGCTGAAGGAGGGAGTGCGGCGCTTCGGCGCGGGACACTGGGAGAAGATCCGCTCCGCCTTCCCCTTCACCGGACGCACCGCCGTCAACCTGAAGGACCGCTGGAGGACCATGCTCAAGCTCAGGCTGGTGTGACCCACGCACACCTGTTTTACCATGTTTTACTCTCTTGTTCCTCAAACTGTTTTAAAAGGTTTGTGTTCCTTATTAAACGTTTGTTCTGTTCGCGCAGCGCTGCTGTCCTCGTTCTTGTGCACTCATGCTCGGTGACGTCCTTAGGTTTGAGCGGTTTGAGGAAATCAAAACCTACACATCTTTATTGGTTTATTATATACATGAGAGAAACTTTTGATGCTTAATATTCACCAAGGCTGCTTTTATTTGATCAGAAATGCAGTAAAAATGGTAATATTGTAAAATGCCATTACAAAATATACATTTTAGTGGTTTTGATTGTTTAGTGATTCAAATGAAAGCAAAATTGTGAACTGAATAATAAAAAAATGTGGAGAAGTGACACTAAAACAAACTTTTAAAAGAAAAAATACAAGGTCACTTTAGTTTTGGTACACACATTCAAACCCTGACAGCCCGTCATCATCAAACATTAATAAATGTTTAAATCGTATCCGCACACGTAGCCCCAAAATAATACAAAAAGGAAGTACACAAATTGAAAACTGAACTAAATCAAACATTCATTGTCAGGTGGATGGAGGAACACAGTGATCAGTTCTCACTGACCTCGTCTGGCCTTCGAGTCGCTCTGCTGTCGATAATGAACATCAGTCACTTCCTCTGGATTTGACAGGAACGTCCTCTGAGACTGAGAGCGTTCACCCACACCTGTGCCAAGCATCGTCTGCACCGCAGAAACTGATGCTGCTCCTCAGCCCAAAAACACTCAAATCAACATACATTCACTGGAGGCCTGTATAAACTCATTAAATCACATTTATACACTACAGCAAAACACTCCCATGCTCAATAAATAGTGATTATTAGTAGTTATTAATGCCCGTAATTAATAAACCTCTTCAGATGTGACAGGATTGTTTTCTTCAGCGGTGACGGCAGTGAATCGAATGCTTTAATCCAGCGTAACCGGACACCTTCAGAGACTTCATTTATTCACAGGAAACATGAACCGTGTAAGGGCCGTTCACACAGAATGCGTCTAAAACGCCAGACAGTTCTAGTAAAAACTCCTCCGCCACATTGCCATCAAACAAAACTGTTGCCATGCCAACTTGTTACTGTAAACAAAAGCTCACAGCGCTTGCTCCGCCTCCGGGGTCTTCTGATTGGTCCGCTGTGTGTAAAAGTTTAAATTCTATTAAATACGTGGCGCTCTGTTGGCGCTGATAGCCAGTGCTGACAGTGCCGTTACGCTACAGGCGTCCTGAGTTTGAGCCCCAGCTCGTGGATATTTCATGATCCCACCCCCCTCTCTCTCTCCCCCACCTCACTTCCTGTCAACTAACTGTCCTATATTAATAAAGGCTTCTCGCGCATCTCATGTGCAAGGTGCTGTAAACGACGCGAGGCACAATGCACAGTCATACAGGTCCGTCTAGCGTGTCTCAGAGCGTCTCTTCAAACTGAAAAAAGTTCAACTTTTCTGGAAAAAAGCGCGTTTTTGACAGCTGACCAATGACAAGCAAGTAGCGAGTCATTTCCATAACAAGAAAAAGAAAAAACGGAGAAGATTGTACTAGTTTCGGAGCACAAGGAGTTGTTTGATATGAACGCACAACTCGATCAAGTCCAAAATATGCCGCAAACCGTGCATCATCCAAGCGGAGCTCCATACATCATACTGTTTCCTTCCCCGTATAATGTCACGCTCCACAAACGTCGTTGTGAACTTCAAAAGCCAACTTGAAAGAATGGAAGAACGCGTTCTGTGTGAACGGCCCCTCAGTGGTTAGCTGTGTCCCAAACCGCTCCCCGTCCACTATATAGTGCACTATATCAGGTGTCAGCCATGCTGTACGAATTCTGAGTGAACGACTTCATTCCCTACATTTGCTCACTACTTTTTACCCACAATGCATTCTGCGAGCGAATCTTTCTTATTTCTGCTTTAACGTTTATTTCATACACTATTTATATTAATATATATTATGTAGGCATTAACTCAGTTTAATATTTTACTAATTTACTGAGGTGGCATCTTTCTTAATTTACAAAAATTATGATAATTTGGTGGATAATTTAAAATGATTTAACCTGTAGGTAGCGTATTCATTCTGATGTATAAGTAACGGTCGCACTACGATCTTCCTCAAAATGCTGCTCCGGAGAGTTTCAAGATTCTACAAATAATAAAAAGTTAATAAAATTATGAGCGTGTGTTAATGTGTATTTATTTCTGTTGATGGTATTTTAATAGTATTTAATGATTAAGAACATAGTATTACAAAACAAATTAATAATATACCATCGATGAAAACACTATATTAGTGTTAGTGCTGTCAAATGATTAATCGCACACAAAATAAAAGTTTGTTTACATAATGAGTGTGTACTGTGTATATTATGTATGTATATATAAATACACACGCATGCATGTATAATTTTCAGAAAAATGTTGTTTATATTAAATATATTTATATATAGTATAAATTAATGAATATAAATGGACTTAAATATTTTCAAAATATATACTGTATGTGGGTATATACAGAATAAATATACACAGAACACACATTATGCAAACAAAAATTTCAAAAACTTAATCGCAATTAATCGTTTGACTGCACGAATTACAATATAAAGTAATTTTGAGTGTTATTGCTATTAATAATATTTTCTAAAATAAGGTACATGTAATATAAAAGTACATGTGTGACGAAACCGTTCCGAGTCTGTCGCGTCACCGTCCGAATCGAGTATAGTGCACTTCACTGCCGTACACTGTATAGGGATCAGTGAACGAGCGGGCGGATTCGGACACAGCGGTGTGTTTCGATCAGCACTGGCAGGGCTGCGGTTTGTCTCGCGCGGTGTGTGTTAGCGCCGGGCCGCTGATGACGGTGCGAGAGTTAGTGCGCAGCAGCACGTGATCGCCGGTGTCCGGCGTGACGCTCAGGCCGTTCTGCAGCAGCAGCTGGCGCGCCATCATGACGAAGGCCTTCTCCACGCTCTGCGCCTCCCGCGCAGTCGTCTCCAGCGCCGCTAGCATGCCCTGCTCCTCCGCTAGCTTACAGGCGTCTGAGAACTGCACCTGCCGCTCCGCCTCCAGGTCGCGCTTGTTCCCTGAGGACACAGAAGAGTTTAGGGAGCAGACCGGAGCTGGAACTCAGTGCGGAGGAGGTGGCTAGCGGTTACCTATGAGCGCGGTGACCAGGTTAGTGGCTCCGAAGCGCTGCAGCTCGTGGAGCCAGCGCTCCACCGAGTCGAAGGTGTCCCTGCGGCTGATGTCGTAGGTGATCATGGCCCCGTGAGCGCTGCGGTAGTAGCTCTGCGTGATGGTGCGGAAGCGCTCCTGCCCCGCCGTGTCCCACACCTGCATCTGCACACACACACATGAAATGCCTTTCACTGAAAATTGAGCGTTTAATCTTGTACATTACCGACACTCTATCCTCCAATTTGATACTGTTAAGCTGCTTTGACACAATCTGTATTGTTAAAAGCGCTAAATAAAAAGGTGACTTGACTTGACACACACACACACTGATCACTCCTCTGAGAAACACCAAACATACCTGTGTGCTCACCACACGCACCAGAGACAGAGCAACACCGGCTCACTACATACTGTGTACTAAACACTGCCCACTGAATACTGCGTACTAAACACTGTACATTACATGCTGCCTACTGAAAACTGCACATTGTGTACTAAACTGCATACTGTACTAAATACTGCATGCTGAACACTGTGCATTACATACTGCCTACTGGACAATGTATACTGCATACTAAACATACTGCTTACTGGACATTGCATACTGTCTACTGAACACTACATTACACGCTGCACACTGAACACTGTACATTATATACTGTATACTGCATACTAAACATACTGCCTGCTGACCATTGTACATTGCATACTGCCTACTGAATACTGCATACTAAACATACTGCTTACGGGACATTGCATACCGTCTACTGAACACTACATTACACGCTGCACACTGTACATTACATACTGTATACTGCATACTAAACATACTGCCTACTGAATACTGCATACTAAACATACTGTCTACTGAACACTGTACATTGCACGCTGAACACTGTACATTACATACTGCCTACTGTATACTGCATACTAAACATACTGCCTGCTGAACATTGTACATTGCATACTGCCTACTGAATACTACATACTAAACATACTGCATACTGGACACTGTCTACTGAACACTACATTACACACTAAACACTGTACATTACATACTGCCTACTGTATACTGCATACTAAAAATACTGCCTGCTGAACATTGTACATTGCATACTGCATACTAAACATACTGCTTATTGGACACTGCATACTGTCTACTGAACACTGTACATTGCATACTAAACTGCATACTGTCTACTGAACACTCCTTATTGAACACTGTGCACTGCATACTGTACTAAATACTGCATGCTGAACACTGCATTACATACTGCCTACTGGACAATGTATACTGCATACTAAACATACTGCTTACTGGACACTGCATACTGTCTACTGAACACTACATTACACGCTGCACACTGAACACTACATTACAGACTGCCTACTGTATACTGCATACTAAACAAACTGCCTGCTGAACATTGTACATTGCATACTGAATACTGCGTACTAAAACTGCATACTGAATACTACACTGCATACTGTCTACTGAACACTGTTTAGTATGCAGTATTCAGTAGGCAGTATGTAATGTACATACTGCTTACTGGACACTGCATACTGTCTACTGAACACTACATTACACGCTGCACACTGTACATTACATACTGTATACTGCATACTAAACATACTGCCTACTGAATACTGCATACTAAACATACTGCTTATTGAACACTGCATACTGTCTACTGAACACTGTACATTGCACGCTGAACACTACATTACATACTGCCTACTGTATACTGCATACTAAACATACTGCCTGCTGAACATTGTACATTGCGTACTGCCTACTGAATACTGCATACTAAACATACTGCTTACTGGACACTGTCTACTGAACACTACATTACACACTAAACACTGTACATTACATACTGCCTACTGTATACTGCATACTAAACATACTGCCTGCTGAACATTGTACATTGCATACTGCATACTAAACATACTGCTTATTGGACACTGCATACTGTCTACTGAACACTCCTTATTGAACACTGTGCACTGCATACTGTACTAAATACTGCATGCTGAACACTGCATTACATACTGCCTACTGGACAATGTATACTGCATACTAAACATACTGCTTACTGGACACTGCATACTGTCTACTGAACACTACATTACACGCTGCACACTGAACACTGTACATTACAGACTGCCTACTGTATACTGCATACTAAACAAACTGCCTGCTGAACATTGTACATTGCATACTGAATACTGCGTACTAAAACTGCATACTGAATACTACACTGCATACTGTCTACTGAACACTACATTACACGCTGAACACTGCGTGCTAAACATACTGCCTGCTGAACATTGTACATTGCATACTGAATACTGCGTACTAAACAAACTGCATACTGAACACTGCATATTGCCTACTGTACACTTCATACTGTGTACTAAATAAGGCTGTCTCGATAACCACAATATTGTAATACCGTGATACTGACAACCCAACTGCAGAGTATGACAAGCACACAGCATACTAAATACTGCATGCTATCTACTGAACACTACACTGCATACTGCCTACTGAACAATGTAAATTACATACTGCCTAGTAAATACCACCTACTGAACACTGCATACTGCCTAATAAACAATGTATACAGCATTGTGGACTGAATACTACACTGCATACTGTGTTCTAAATGTACACTGCATACTAAATACTGCGTACTGAACACTGCATTCTAAATACTGTGTACTGAATACTGCAAACTGAACACTGTACATTTCATACTGCATACTAAACACTGCACATGGACCCTTTTCAACGTCCATCAGCTTCATAAATCCTCCAAAGTTTCTTATATTTTCGTTTTGTCAAATGTAGGTACGTTTATAACACTGTACTCTGTATTATATTACCTTTGCGTCAAGTTACAAAAAAAATGTGAATGCTAATGCAAGGGTGTTTCTAATACAGCGGCTGTGGGAGTGATTGTAAATCTGATACTGTTCTTTCTTCTGGCTGCCGTTATCAGTCTCTCTCGGTTTTTCTTTTTTTTAAGTTGTGAAAACGCTATCGTGGAGTTTTTCTTTTGCTTTTGAGCAAACGGGAATGCAAAAAATTATATTTGTGGTCATCTCCCATTCACTGCTATAGAAGTTTACACAACTATGACGACTTCAGCTGCTGAGAAACCTGGAGATGTGAAAAAGGTCCATTGCATACTGAATACTGAACACTGCATACAGTCTGTTGAACCCCGTAACTGCCTATTAAACACTGCGTACTGTGTACTGCATTAGTTGACATTAATAATAGTACACTCTGCTCTACATACTGCTTAGTGTATACTGTGAATACTGTACACTACTGAACAGTGTAAATCTCATCAGCACAGTGAACATTATGTATTACATACTGCAGTGTATACTACATACTGCACAATTTGATTTTCTGCTTTTTCGCATCCATAGCATGCATTTTGATAGGAAAGGATGACGAATACGAAAAAAACGCACGCATTTCGGACTCAGTGTGCAATGACCTTTAATCCGTGAAGATAAACAGAAAACAGTATATCTCAATCAGATGTCTTTCTGCACACTGAGCTTTTCCATTCATAAGTTTATTTATTTTAAATGTATTTTAGTATATTATTCCATGTTTACTTTAGGTTATTTGTTATTTCTCTGGTTAATGAACAACTCCCTAACCAAATAAATATAAAATTGCGTTTGTCAGATGTTACTCTACACGTCAGCATCAGTAAATTAATCTCTCTCACAAACACACACATAAACAAACACACAGCGTGTGTTTATCTGTGCTGCAGGAAGCAGCGTGTTTATCAGGCCCTTCACTTCCTGTTTGAGCGTGTAGAGGACAGACCTGCTGATCCGGTTCTGCTGCTTGAACCGGTTCGGTGTGAGAGCGGCACGAGAATCCTCTCACACATCATTTCATTTATCTCTCTTTATTTTCAAACAGACAGTGCACATTAATTAACATAAGCACTCAAGTGTATATTATGTAAATGTGCCAGATTTAGACATTCAGGCTAATTTTCATCTGCAGTTTTACGGTTTAAAGACAAACACACAAGCGTTGAGATGCTTCAGATTGAGCGTCGGTGACCTCTGACCTTGACTCTGCGTCCGTCGATGCTGAGCGTGCGGACGGTGAAGTCCACGCCGATGGTGTTCTGCTGTCTCTCGGAGAACAGGCCGCTCTTGAAGCTCCGCACCAGGCAGGTCTTGCCCACGTTGGAGTCTCCGATGAGGATGATCTTGAAGAGGAAGTCGAAGGAGTCGTCCTCTGGCTCCATGAGTCAGTCGATCAGGAGCCCATGCTTCAGTGTCTCGTCTCTGCTGCTGCACTCGCACACCTTCCTCCCTAACCTGGACAAACAGGTGAAACCACCCGCACTGCTGCATTGTGGGTAATGTAGTGCAGCAGGCAGCAGCTCGACTACAAACACACACAACATGACATTTAACGACTGCTGCTGAGAAAAACTATAAACTACAACACAGAGCCATTGCACATGATGTTTTGTGGTTTGTTTTTTCAATAAATGGTGCTTCACCTCACAACATGTTGATCATTAACCTCAAAGTAAACATTATATGAACTATGAGGATTGCAACACTTTCAAACCTGTTTTGAAACTCGGGACACTGGTTTGAATGAGGGTTTGTTTTGTTGTTGCAAGAATCACTGAAAAAACCTTGAAATAACATCAAGACAAGCTCATAAACAAATATTATGTTAATGTGTGTGAACAGGGTGGCAAATTTAGCTTCAGCTCAGCTGGCACTCATTGGTTGGTTAGTTCAGGACCAAATGTTGGTTACTGATAACATATTTTCCCAATAAATTTAAGATTTGTATTTATTCAATTTTAAATGTATTATTTGTATTTCTTTCTTTCTTTATTACACACACACACACACACACACATATATATATATATATTTATATTTATTTATTATTTTTATTTATATATATATATATATATATGGTACATATTATGTATGGTGTCCAAATTATGACAATTAAATTTGGTTTTAATTGCTGGATACAGTTGAGAACCAATCAAGCTTACTAAACTATCTACTTTATCTTTTAATTTTAAATTAATTTTAGATTATCCTTTTTTTTTCTTTTTTTAAAAAATCTCGTTAATACTTAAAATAAAAAATAAAGATGATGCGTCTAATGCGTAAATAAAAGTCACGGGACACTAAAGTGGGCTGCTTTTGTTTAAACCTCCGCAATTCACAAAACTAATATCACAAGAGTAGGTTTATTTAGTTATTATTGGGTTACTGAAAAATTATAGTGTATTACTAGTTTAATTTTAAATTCGTTGTTATCGCTCATGCTGATAAACTGCGCAAGCGCACCGCGGAGACTTTTAAGTTGAAGAGCGTTCGCGCTGAAGCTCGTCACAGGAAGCAGTTGATCTGTCGCGCTCTTCCCCAGTCCTTTCTTCCGGTCGCGTGCGCGTCTCCTCAACACATCCTGTAATCATCATGGTGAGCAGAGAAGTGTTTAAATCGTAATTAATGAGCGTGTAATGAGTGAAAAACGCGTGTAGCGGTTCATGTCAGTGTGTGTGAGATTCTGCGGCGAGACTCGCGCTATTTTCCGGCGGAGCGGGGCTTTGTGCGCTGCGTGCGTCTGAACAATGAGCTCCGCCGCCTTCATCAGTAACAGCGTTAGACTTTCAGACTTAAATCGTGTGTGTGTGTGTGTGTGTGTGTGTGTGTGTGTGTGTGTGTGTGTGTGTGTGTGTGTGTGTGTGTGTGTGTGTCACAGCTGTATGTGTGTGTTTGTGCGGATTCTGAGGGGTTTCTAGTGTTTTCTGAGGAGGGCGGAGTCACCGGCGCTAACTCTGGTCATCCACCGCTAACTGCTCCAAAACCCTTCATCTGAGCTGTGATGATAATATAATCGACATATAGGAGACAAACAATATATGATATTAACAATAAATAAATGCTAAATTTGTAGTTGATTTGATACTTCATAATGCTTCATAATTTCCACAATTATCACTTATTTCTATTATTAATATTTTGTAGTGTGTTCTCAGGGACAGGCCAGTGAGACACAGATTCATAATTAACATTTATTAATATCTCTTAAATAATGCACATGTAATGCATGTTAAATAGTAGAATAATAGGTTGTACAAAACAACATTATCAGCAAAAATATAAACACAATTACAAAAAAATTGTAATATGAGTTTTTTTTTCACATTTTGAATGCAGTACATTCTTTTAAAACACTGAATTATTTTTGAATAGGTTAATATTTTTTATATATGGTTTAGTAGATGTATAGATAGATATATGTATATGTAATAAAGTATAAGAGGCTCTGCACATGTTAGTTGTGGTGATTGTTGTTGCAGGCGTCTTTATCGATGGCTCCGGTCAGTATCTTCAAGCACGGTGCGGACGAGGAGAAGGCGGAGACGGCGCGTCTGGTGAGTCACACATCACGCTCGTGTAACACGAGGTCATTCATGCCCCGTCCTCAGTCTGACTCCGAGTCTCTCTCTCTGTGTCTCAGTCGTCCTTCATCGGCGCCATCGCTATCGGAGATCTGGTGAAGAGCACTCTGGGACCCAAGGGCATGGTACGACTCGCTCTCACAGCTCACATACACTCATCACAGGGACCCTGATCAATGACCTCTGACCTCTGACCCCACAGGACAAGATCCTGCTGGGCGGCGGCAAGGACAGCAGCGTGACCGTCACCAACGACGGAGCCACCATCCTGAAGGCCATCGGCGTCGACAACCCCGCCGCCAAAGTGCTCGTGGGTCAGTTCCCGGATCAGAAACACCAGAAATCACTGGAACGTTAGAAATCTCGTAACTAGCCGGGTTTCCTTCCAAAGTTGCGGATTTGACTTGTGCGCAAAATTGTAATATAGCATAAAACATTTGAAAATAAAGCACTGTTTCCGTCTGATGGGTCAAAGAGAACAAAACCATCACTTCCTGATAAACTGACGCTAAATATCTTTGAGAAGCAGGAGAAGCCACTGAATATAATAACTTCCATATAAGATGAATTACTTGTGTCTCAGAGCGAGCAGACGAAACACAATAAATGCGCTCAATGCTTGAAGACCGTTCTGGGAGGCAGGTATACAGAAATACTTTGACAGACTTTGCTCAGGCTTTTAAGAACGACCAAAACAACACTTCAGACGCTGTGAAGTTAACCCGTCTCATAGAGCAAAGTCACGTGACTTTTTAGATGCGCAAGGAGGAATTTATTCGGCAGATGCGTTTCCATCTCCCATTATTCACCTTAACCCGTTTCCACACAAGTCAAAAACCACCAAGCGAGTGACATTCTTTCTATTTTGCGAAATATTAAGGATTTATTTTATTTTTCAAATTTTGGCATTTCCATTACTTGTTTCTGATGTGATGCTTTAAAATGCACTTAAAAACTGATGGAAATATAGCTGTTGTCTCTTTTGATCAATGTAATGCGTCCTTGATGAATAGGATAATAAGTGAATAATATATGAATTAACGCTTATTAACACTTACGAATAATAAGTGTTAGTTCCTTTAAAAAAAAAAAAAACACTTTTTGAATGGAAACGTATGATGGTTTCCACACAAATATTGTGCAGCACAACAGTTTTCAACATTGATAATAATCAGAAATGTTTGTTGAGCAGCAAATCAGTATATTATTATACTGGTAACACAAGTGTTCACATATGATATGAGGTGTGAATAACCACCGCGTTATGGAGGATGATCATAAACTTTATTACTAATTAGTGTTTGCATTGCTCAAAAGTGCGCTTAGCAAGCTACGGAGAAACTAGCCGCCAGGCAAAAGACAAGTGACAGATCCTGAGTGGAGACGTCACTCGCACACACTTCACCAGTGCGGTTTGTGATCGCACCTGACCGTTCTTAGAACCGTTCGGCCCGACTGGAAAAGCGGCTATAGTATTATTTCGCTGTTTTTACTGTATTATTGATCAAGTAAATGCAGCCTCGGTGAGCAGAAGAGACTTGTTCAGCATTAAAGATCAAAGCTCTTTTCTCTGCAGACATGTCTAAGGTCCAGGATGACGAGGTGGGTGACGGGACGACGTCGGTCACGGTGCTGGCGGCGGAGCTGCTGCGGGTACGAGCTGTTTCTCCTCCTCACAGTGTCTGAACGCAGTCGTGATTGATGTCTAATGAGTGACTGTTGTGCCGCAGGAAGCAGAGCTGCTGATCGCCAAGAAGATCCACCCTCAGATCATCATCTCCGGCTGGAGGAAGGCCACGCAGGTGGCGCGGGACGCGCTCAGAGAGGCAGCGGTGGATCATGGGTAAGGAGCGGAGCGCACGTGTGTGTGTGTGTGTGTGTGTGTGTGTCTGAGAGATGAAGGTTAAAGCTGAGTGTGTGTCCCCGCAGGAGCGACGAGCTGAAGTTCCAGCAGGATCTGATGAACATCGCGCGCACCACACTCTCCTCCAAGCTGCTGACGCACCACAAGGATCACTTCTCCAAGCTGGCGGTGGAGGCTGTGCTCAGACTCAGAGGATCTGGCAACCTGGAGGCCATCCACGTCATCAAGAAGCTGGGCGGCAGCCTCACCGACTCCTACCTGGACGAAGGTCTGCACCTCACACACACACACACACACACACACACACACACACAGCCTTACAGCACGGACCATGACAGAAATCAATCTTTAAATGTGAAAATTATCCATTACATGTGCAATACTGGATATGTTGATTTTAATTATGAAAATAACACTGATATTAACATCTC
Organism: Acrossocheilus fasciatus; assembly: GCA_036784905.1. Lineage (NCBI taxonomy): Eukaryota > Metazoa > Chordata > Actinopteri > Cypriniformes > Cyprinidae > Acrossocheilus > Acrossocheilus fasciatus. The sequence continues at coordinate 32,440,092 of CM071941.1, read as the reverse complement.
CATAAAAACATTATTATTATTATTATTATTATTATTATTATTATTATTAGCAGTTTAAATATAAAAATGATCATTCAGTTAAATATACTGGATAATTGCTTTTATTTTAAATTGATTGTTCATAATATATATTCCCATAATACCATTGTTATTATTAGCAATAATTACTAAATTACTTGTATTATTATAAAGTAGTAATAATCTTAACAAGAAAAGTTATGTTTTAATATTATTTATGATTGATTAAATGTGTGTTTATATGACAAAAGTTAAATGTAAAAGGAGCAGTTAAATATGCAAAACTGGGTGTTTAATTCTTTAATTATGATAATTGGACTGATGGTGTTCCTGTAGTAGTAGTAGTAGTAATAATAATAATAATAAGTTACTTTTAGTAGTAGCAGTCTAATAATAATTATAATATATTATTATTGCATTAAAATTTAATTTAAAGATTACCTATGATTTTTTTTTTTTTTTTAATTATTTTAAATTTAAGGTTAATTACTGTTTTATTTAGACAAAATTGTGAAACAATGATAATCTGATCAGTATCGGCCAGAATTGTAATATTTTGATATATTTGTGATTCCCTTCACTGTCTGTTAATCTTGTCTATGAATTATTGTTGTTTATATATATTAATCTGATCTATTATTGTAGCTTGTGTTATTGCATTATATCAAATAACAATGTTTCTGAAGCATCAGAAGCTGACACTAATGAGCGTGTGTTTTGTCAGACGGGTCTGTGATTGTGAGTCGGTCAGTGGTGTTAGCGAGTGTTAGCGCACGCTAATGTTAGCGGCTCTTCCTGCTCCTCACAGGCTTCCTGCTGGACAAGAGGATCGGCGTGAACCAGCCCAAGAGGATCGAGAACGCCAACATCCTGATCGCCAACACCGGCATGGACACGGACAAGATCAAGGTACGCCGTCTCCGAGCGAGCGCGAGCGCAGGCGTGACTAGCACGGTAGCCTAACGCTAGCGTGTGTGTCCGCAGATCTTCGGCTCCAGAGTGCGCGTGGACTCCACCGCTAAAGTAGCCGAGATCGAGACGGCCGAGAAGGAGAAGATGAAGGAGAAGGTGGAGCGCATCCTCAAGCACGGCATCAACTGCTTCATCAACAGGTGCGCGGGGGTCACGTGACCTGTGGGGGGGTCGTGTGATGTGTGAGCGGTCACGTGACGCTGTTGTTCCTCCTCAGGCAGCTGATCTATAACTACCCCGAGCAGCTGTTTGCGTCCGCCGGCGTGATGGCCATCGAGCACGCTGATTTCGTGGGAGTCGAGCGCTTGGCTCTCGTCACAGGTACACACTCTGAGAACTGTATCCCAGCATGCACTGCTGTGTGGGACTCATTCAGGGCTCCGTGTTAAGCCTTGGCATCTGCATCGTCATTCAAACTTGTCCAAAATGTCATTTATTTGTGTAAAAGTGGTATATAGTGAAGCAGTGTTCTCGTACTTAAGCTCGTACTTAAATCAGAGGATTTGTGAAGTTTGCCCATGTTTTCCAAGACGTGTTTTTGCCTGTTATACCTAACATTATTAAAAGTATACATCATTGTTCATATCAAATTCTTAAATGTTATGTTAATATAATGTGACGTTACAGGGCTGCTACCAATCAAATTAAATCACTAAATTGGCATTTAAGTTCATTTACAGATGTTTAATGGAGCATTAATGCATTCAAACTGCAAAATTACAACAGCATAAATAATGTTATGAGCTTATCGTTTTGCATCAGTATAATATGAAATGTTGGGAAAAAATGCAATGATGGGCTGCTTCTAAATATGAAAGTTAGCCTCCAGTAGGTGGCAGCAAGTGAGTGAGTCGTTCAAATGAGTCGTTCATTCAAATGATTCAGGCGGTGAGATCACCTCGACCTTTGACCACCCTGAGCTGGTGAAGATTGGCCACTGTAAGCTGATCGAGGAGGTCATGATTGGAGAGGACAACCTCATACACTTCTCTGGAGTGGACATGGGTAAGTGCTGTTTGCTGTGATTGTAGCGCTGCACAGTTTGGCCCAGAGTGCTGTGATGATGATGATTGATGAAGCGTGTCTCCTGTGAACCGCTGGTGTGTTTGCGCGCGCAGGTGAGGCGTGCACCATCGTCCTGCGCGGGGCGACGCAGCAGATCCTGGACGAGGCCGAGCGCTCGCTGCACGACGCTCTGTGTGTGCTGGCGCAGACCGTCAAAGAGACGCGCACCGTGTTCGGCGGAGGTGAGTACCCCAGCGGCTCTGACACACACTCCTGCGCGCCGAGACCCTCACTCACACCTCCGTCTCTCATGTGCTGCAGGCTGCTCCGAGATGCTGATGGCCAAAGCCGTGTCAGATCTGGCCATCCGCACGCCAGGAAAAGAGGCCGTGGCCATGGAGTCCTTCGCTAAAGCCCTGATGATGGTACGTCACGTCCCTAAATTCATTTCCAAGGGCATTTTTTGTTTTTTTTTAAATGTGTGCATCACCTTACAGGCGTTTGCACTGCAATTACAATTTCATAATGCTTAGCTAATAGGATAAAAAAAAGAAGTCACCGATAGGTTTAAGCAGCGGCCTCGGTTTGAGTGTCAGTGTTTGTGTTGCAGCTGCCCACCATCATCGCTGATAACGCCGGGTACGACAGCGCAGAGCTGGTGTCTCAGCTGAGAGCCGCTCACCAGGACAACAAGAGCACCTTCGGCCTGGGTAAGACACGCTCTCACACACACACACACATCAGCTCTGAGCGAGTCTGTGCTCTGACCTCTGACCCCTGTGCTCTCAGACATGATCCAGGGCACGGTGGGAGACATGGTGGCTCTGGGCGTCACCGAGAGCTTCCAGGTGAAGAGGCAGGTGCTGCTGAGCGCGGCCGAGGCGGCCGAGATGATCCTGCGCGTCGACAACATCATCAAAGCTGCTCCCAGGTCACACTTCACTGCTCTTTAGTGGCTCGCCGGTTTTCTCTGTGACGCTGTGTTGTGTTTTTAACGTGTGTGTGTGTGTGTCGTGTGTTTCAGGAAGCGTGTGCCGGATCATCACCCCTGCTGAACACCTGTAGCAGCAGTCCGTGTATTTATTAACAGGATGCTCTTTGTTCCATAGTTTCGTGTGTAGTCGCACTTCCCGAGCGCCGGTGGTGTCTGTATGTTACTGCTCTACACGATGACCTTTTGTTTACTCAATAAACGTCATGACTGACTGCTGAGTGTTTCTCTGGAGTAGTGGTGTGTGGTGTGACGCTGATTGGACCAGTTGTATGGTAACACATTCAAACAGGAAGTCAAACTGGTAGTTTTAGCATTAGTATTTGTTTTTGGTTAAAGCCTGAAAAAAAAAATATCTGTAAGAAAAATAAGCTCAATTCAAACTTCATTGGCATGTTATATATTTATTTTTTTTATTGGTTCTTGTTTTAAACTCAGATTTGATACCTTTTACTTTGAACAGTTCTGCAACACATTCACTTCTGAATAGTTTCTGTTGGTCTTACAAAGGTCTTAAGTCTTCCACAAATTACTGAATTAAAAAATCTGAAATTCATAGTCCTGGCATTAAAATGTTACATATACCTAAAAACAAAAAAATTCCACTGTATTTTGTCTTGTTTTCCAGTAAAAAAAAAAGTCTTGTCATTCTTAGCTCTATGTATATATTTACTTGAAATGCAAAATAAGGATGTGAAGTCTAGTTTTCTGAGAAATTAAGTTTGTTTAAAACAAGAACAAATACCTGTCGTGGGGTATGAAAACTCATTCTGCTTTTGAATAAAGTTGATTTTGAAGAAATTCTCATTAAAGAAGACTTATGTCCTGTTAGTTCTCAATGCATCTTGATTTAGATATTTGCCCTGGATGCAAGGTAAAACCACTGAAGATCATTACTTTTTGACTCATTTTATAAAAAATCTCACTGCAGAAAAGCAATGTAGATCTGTTGCAAGTTGTTTTCACAAATTTGAAGCGTTTCTAATATAATTTGTGTTCTCCCTAGTCTCTTAAATTGAAGGAAACACAATATGCCAGAATGATCTCTCAATTAATTCCTTACATTTTCTTTACTTGGTCCTAAAAGGGTCTTGGAAAAAGTCTATGTACCTTTCTAAAATCTGCAGCAACCTTGTTCAGAGAAAAGCAGTTCTTTTTAAAAAAATGACAGTAAATTTCCAGCAGAACTATCTTCACTTGTGCACACGTGGCCTAAGATCTCGTTTCTTCATCTCTCGTTTGTTTGCTGAATGTTAAATCAACACATGACCGGGTCAAAATGACCCGAAAGCTTTCTAATTCACATTCAAAGCTCTGCATGTGTGTTAATCATGTCACTCCTGACTGGAACAGCGAGTGTTTCGGCAGCATGAGGACGGGTCTGATCCTGCTGGCGTGTGTGGGCTTTGCTCAGAGTCTGGTGAGGTAAGGACACGCTTCCCTGGTTTATCTTTATGAGCTTTGCTTTATTTGGTGACAGCTGGCTGACTTTACCTTACTTGCTACACAAAAACTAACAAATGCCCATGAAATATTGATTTGTGTGCATAGCTTTTTATTGTGAGGAGAAAGAGTGACATGAAACTGCAGTTTAAACAAAATTCCATTTTTATGTTTAATTTAATGTGTTTCTTACCATTTCTTTGTAATGGACTTAAATTACGGATGATTTCTGAGTGAAAATTGTTTCCACACCATTTTTTTTTTCAGTGTGCAGTAAAACAACCAGCACTTATACAGTTTAAAGTCATGAGACACAAGCATTATACCACACAGACTGCAGAAAATAATTTTCCTCCTGAATATTTTTTCTAGTATAACCATCTAAACATTCTTAAATCAATATAAAATAACTTAAGATGCAACATTACTTGAAATATAAAGAGAATAATTTGTTTACATTTTAAGATGTATCAAACTGGAGCGAGTCAGAAAAATGAACTTAATTCAGAAGGAGAACTGTGTTATTTTTGGGACACTGCTGGCATATACAGTTGTGCTCATAAGTTTACATACCCCTTGCAGAATGTCAATAATTGAAACAAAATAAGAGGGATCATGAAAATTGCATGTTATTTTTTATTTGGTACTGTCCTGAATAAGCTATTTCACATAACAGATGTTTACTCCATAAGACAGAATAATAAGTGAAAGTTTGCATACCCTTGAATCTTAATAATATGTGTCATTTCCTGGATGATCCACGACTGTTTTAAGTTTTTGTGACAGTTGTTCACGAGTCCCTTGTTTGTCCTGAGCAGAAAATTCCTCCAGCTCCTGCACTTTCCTTGGTTTTCCAGCATCTGCATTTTGCACATTCTGCAAGGGATATGTAAACTTATGAGCACAAATGTATATTTTCTTAAGCAAAAACTCAAAAACACATTTTTATTCAGAAAACAAAACAGTAATTTCACAACTCAATGTTTCTTGATTTGAGTGTTTTAATATTTGTGCTGGAAAACAAGACAAAATACTGAGGAAGAACATCATGGTTTGTATTTAAGAATGACCAGTCATTCACAATATAAGATTAAAATGGCAAAGATCATCTCTTTTCTTCAAGCACAGTGAGAATATACAGGTAGGAGTTTAAATAAACATATTTTCCCATCAGGGTACCATTTGTTCAGAAGCTGGTAAAGTAAGGATGTCACTGGTTTGGCTTTACACACTTGGATTCCCTTTCAATAAAAGTCCTCTAGACATTGTGTCAGATTATCTGGCAGTGACTGAATCCCATACAGTGTAACTACACAGACAAATGGCATCTCAGTGCACCTAAATGAGAAAACTGAACTCATGATTGAAAAAGCAAATTTCAGTGTTGTTTGTCGCAAAATGTCACATCGTGAATGTGGCACTTGCAGCGCTCCTGTCTGGTCCATGCCTGTGCTGAAGCTGTGCTCACTGAGTCTGGTTGCTCTCATTGGAAGAGCATGAGTCTTGTCTTGCTGCACTCACCAACCTACCAGACGAAGCCCAATCCAGGCCAGTCTCTGAGCTCATCTAGGTTCTCTCCAAGGCCGTCAAGGAACTGGGTTTGGACTGGTTGGCTTTGGTCAAGCCCTCTTGCAGCTGCCTTGATGAGCTGGGGTGCTGCCAGCAAGCCCCCTGCCAGAGTCGGCCTTGGGTTTGGTAGCTCTCCTCTACCATGTAGCGTTGGACCCTGAGCCACAAGCCCAAGCAGTCCCCTTCCCACTTCAGCTGGACAGGTGAGCAGCCCCTGTGGCATCCCTCTTGCATCCCATCAGCATATGTACAGGGGGGCCATACCAGTATGTGTGATTGACTTTGATCGAACAAGGCTACTCCAGTTTGCTCGCAGACCCTCCTGCATAAGTGGCATGCTCCAGTCTACATTCAAGACACAAGTGGAGGTTGTCCCTGCAGTGCACAGCGAGTCAGGGTTTTATAGCCAATACTTTCTTTTTCAAAAGAAGGATGGTGGCCTCTGGGCCATCCTCGATCTGAGACTGTTGAACTATGCCCTCATGAACTACAACTGTTCAGAGTGTTAACTGAAGTTTTTTTTTTGTACTACAATACATGACTGAATACCATTTTGCCCCCTCTTGTTTACAGTTGCTTAGTGATTTTTACTTTTTTGGCTATGGCAGTGTAACAACTTACTTTTGGTCACCGTAGCCGTTCCATTCAATGCTTAAAGTCCCTATCATCAGCATGCTGTGATTATCTATGTCACTCTAGTCTCAGTCTCAGACATTATGTCCACGAACCGTTTGCTGAACATGTGATGCATATGACACAAAATTGGAAACACTTCAGGAGTTTCAAAGTGGTCATCTAATTGGTTGAATTCTACAAGATTTCCAGGAGACGTTTGTGTTGAATCCCTTAATGTTCCACCTGGAAACAAAGATGCTAAACCCCCTCATGGAAGGAGAAAGCTGTCGTGTTTACAACTGTGAGGATGAACACTTTTCGCGATCAACTAAACGCTGGATTTTCAAAAGTATGTGAAACATGTAAAGTTCACGACATTCTCTTTAAAATACATCTAAGAGTTTTACACATGGTCTGTTATTGTGGGGATGCCCCTAAACATGCGGCACAAAACGAAACATGATTGGCTGCTTTATCTGTCAGTTATATGTCCTCTAGGTGGGCCTTGGCCATTCAGAGCAGCCACGATTCCCAGATCTTCTGCCGTCAGTCTGAATTTCTCCAAGTAACAAAATTCTGAGAAATGTGAGTGTTTCCTCTAAAACTTAAAGAAAATATCCTAGTAAAGAAAAAAGTAATTCAGAAAGTATCTAAACCCTTGAAAGAGGTCTTAAAGGAACACTACACTTTTTTTGGAAATAGGCTCATTCTCCAACTCCCCCAGAGTTAATAAGTTGAGTTTTACCGTTTTTGAATCCATTCAGCCGATCTCCGGGTCTGGCGAGAGCACTTTTAGCATAGCTTAGCATAGATCATTGAATCCAATTAGACCAGTAGCATCGCGTTCAAAAAGGACCAAAGAGTTTCGATATTTGTCCTATTTAAAACTTGACTCTTCTGTAGTTATATCGTGTACTAAGATCGGCGGAAAATGAAGAGTTGTGATTTTCTAGGCTGATATGATTAGGAACTACTCTCATTCCGGCGTAATAATCAAGGAACTTTGCTGCCGTAACATGGCCGCAGCAGGCGTAGTAATATCACTACGCAATAAGTAGTCCGGTAGGGACTACTTTCAGGCGCTGCGTAATATCACTGCGCCTGCTGCGGCCATGTTACGGCAGCAAAGTTCCTTGATTATTACGCCGGAATGAGAGTAGTTCCTAATCATATCAGCCTAGAAAATCGCAACTTTTCATTTTCCGCCGATCTTAGTACACGATATAACTACAGAAGAGTCAAGTTTTAAATAGGAAAACGATCAAAACTCTTTGATCGTTTTTGAACGCGATGCTACTGGTCTAATTGGATTCAATGATCTATGCTAAGCTATGCTAAAAGTGCTCTCGCCAGACCCGGAGATCGGCTGAATGGATTCAAAAACGGTAAAACTCAACTTATTAACTCTGGGGGAGTTGGAGAATGAGCCTATTTCCAAAAAAAGTGGAGTGGTCCTTTAAGGTCCAAACCTTTTAGGAGTACAGATGAGGAATTTTAAGAGGCTTAAGAGTTTCTTTAGCAGTGGAGAAAATTGACAAAACATGAAATGGGAGAAGAAATGTGTTGCAGTGTGTGAGTGAGTTAATAAGATGCTACAAATTAGATCATGCAGGGATCATGTTTGTGACCGATCTTATTTGAGACAAGCTAATATCTCTGACACCGCACAGAAATGCCATAGCACCAGAAATGGAAGTAATCACCACATTAACTACGTTAACATATTTGGCAACTGGAAAAATGCAACTACAGTATGCAGCAGTGATGATTTGGGTCTGTTACAACCTTCTGTAAGAAAAGTAATCACACAAACAATTACAGCACTTTCAGAACCTTAATGTGTGTGGGTTAGGGTTAGGGTTAGGGTTAGGGTTGAGATTGCACCCTCTTAACAGACTGGCGAGACTCCGCCTCTTGTGGGCATAGGGCAACCTCCGATCACTGAGTGCATGTGCCGAGTAGACCAAACCAGGGTGTGGACATGCTGTCCTAGAGTGGTGTAACTCCAGGGAAATGGAGACTTCACCTCTAGATAGTTCAGATGATCTGGAGTGACTTCAGATGAGCAGAAGTGGATCACTTTGCCTCGAAGGAGAACACTCATTATCTGATATTCTTCTCATTGGAGAAGGATGTGCTGGCCCACAAATGGCTAAAAGCGCTCCTGTATGCCTTTCCTCCAGTGACCCTGCTCCCACAGAGCCAGTCATGGTTCCCCAGGTTAGTGCATCTGCTGACAGCAGTGCCCAGGCCTATTCCACTGTGGAGGGATCTCCTCTTCTAAACAGGTGGCTCAGTCTGGCAAACCTAGAGAATGGCTTGCTCTATTAGTGACACCTGTGCAGCAGCTGGCTGGTCATCACCCTCCACGTTTGCCAGATTCTATAACCTGGATGTCCCCACACTGCAAGCGTGGTTCGTGTCTGCTTGAGGGATAGACTATGGTGCAACGAATTCCCCCAAAGTCTGTGACCTTTTTAGCCTCTGTTGGCATGATCCCAGCACATATCTAGGCTGTTTCCTTTGCAGTTTGCCACCCTGCTTAAGTTTTTCTTTCACCAAACCCGACTGCAAGTAATACCAATGTCAGTGCACCTCCTTGTTAAGGTTCTCGGTTCGGGACTCCCATCCCTCGGTCAGGCTCACTTTGCCTATTACCTGGGACAGTCCCATGCTTATAACACATTATTGTTACACAGACACAATTAAATTAGGCTTCAGTATTTTCAGAGAAAGGAATTTAGCCATAGCGTCAGCTAATATGAGGCAATGTCTGGTTCCCATCTATCTCAGGCACTAAAGTTACATTAGTAACTGAAGCATTTATTTTGAGATAAAACATTCCTGACCACACTATCCTGCTTATTAAGAAAATATTAAAACAAAATGTACTATAAATCAAATCAATATTTCATGATCATTTAGTTATGTGAAAAGAAAGAGAAATTTTGAAGGAAATCACTGACAGAACCATTAGTTATGCAGTTCAAAAATCATCAGACAAAAACCTTACTCAAGAAAGAAAGGTAATTAAACATTGTTCTGAGGTTATCAATATAACACATCTCTAATCACTGTGAGAATATACATACATAGGTTTTTAGAATAACGTTTCTCTTGTTTCAGGGTACCATTAAGTCGTTTTCCCTCAGTTCGTAGTCAACTTCGAGCCGTTAACCAGCTGGATGAGTTCCTGCGTGAGCACCAACCGGATATCTTCTCCCGGCGTTATGCCCAGTGTTACCCAGCCACACAACACTACCTTCGTATGGGTGGCAGATCCACAGAGAGACTCTACAACTTCATGGACGTGAGCCATTCTCTGTGTTGATCTACTGTTACACACTCCTTGTATGGTCTAAACTTACTGTGAGAATCATTCTCTGAAACAGCTGCCTTATTACATTCCAGTCCATCAGATAAAATGTTTGGTTACACTTTATTTTAAGGTGTCCTTGTAACAGTGTAATTACACATTTAAGTACTGAGTAATATTAATCAATACATGTACTTACTATATGGTTAGGGTTAGGATAAGGGTTTGGCTTAGGGTTACTTGCATGTAATTATGCATCATTTATTGTTCTTAGAATAGTAAGTAAATGTAACGTGTAACAAGGACAACTTAAAATAAAGTGTAACCAAATGTTTTTAATTATATAATTATGCCTTAAAGGGGTCATATGACATTGTCAAAACGGACATTATTTTGTGTATTTGGTGTAATGCAATGTGTTTATGTGGTTTAAGGTTAAAAAACACATTATTTTCCACATACTGTACATTGTTGTTGCTCCTCTATGCCCCGCCTTTCTGAAACGCATCGATTTTTGCAAAGCTCATCGTTCTGAGAAGCGAGCTGTGCACTGATTGGCCAGCTATCCAGTGCGTTGTGATTGGCCGAATACCTCAAGTGTGAGACGGAAATGTTACGCCCCTTACCGTATTGTGATGCCATGTCCCAGCACGACAACATAAACACAATAAAACCCATTATAAACGATACGTATCACGCTACGGGACTGGACTGAATTTCACCTCACAATAATTTAGTAAAACAGGTGTTAATTAAACACTGCATACTCTAGGGCCATTGCTAACTATTGGCAGAGCAGGCAGTTGACCTCTGCATTATGAAGGGCCTCTATAACTGTACCACAGTACAATATAGGTAATGGCATATGTTTCATGTTTACATTGGGCACTCCCCACCAGGTAAAATATTCTGATTGCTAATAAGGTAAGATAAGCTAATAATAAAATATTCTAATAAGAATTAGAAGAGTAAACTAATGCGCTGTCTTCACTGTATCTAACACACATACGTTCACTCAAACAGATCACGTTGCGGGCACACACAGACATTCAGGAACAAACGTTTTAGCGCTGTCTCGCAATTTTATCAACTAAATAGCTACATTCGCTCAAGAGCTACATTATCTTTCTCAACAACAAGCAGGTAGAATCATTGTTTCTAAAGGAATTAAAGCCACAGCTTCGCCGTTAATAGAGAAACGTAGCGAAATGGTGGTAATTCATACATACACAGCCTCTCTCTCTCTCATAAATGAACACTTGATGAACTACACTTTTCTGAGAATAGAATATCTAAGTGGAGATCGCTAAACTGCAAGCTAACTGGTGTTTTCAGAAAGCAAGCGCATTTATCCACAGTGGAGAGAGCGCGTGTACACATGGTTGCCAGGTTGACAAAAACAAGTATCACAGATATTTCCGCATTGCGCAAGTGGCAAGCTCTGTTTTGGGGATTATGTCTTTATATCAGGCAACCCAGTTGTGTTCCTCTGCGGCCAAATTAAACCTTGTAGCCTATATATTATGCTCTTTTCATTCTTTTTTTAGAAACCTCGCCGTTTTCTACTCCATTTCAAACGGTGTTCTTGTATTCAAATTAAGCGCGGTCCACTGCTGCACACGTGCCACAGGGTCAGCTGTATCGATACTCGTCTCGTCAAATCTCTGTGATGATACATCGTCGTATTGATGTATTGAACACAGCACTATTATAAACGAGGCATTTGTTGCATCCAGTGGGGACATAATTACTGATTATAATGACTTATACTGTCTTTTTACACGTCGTGTTGTATCGCATCGCGTAAACATTACCATGTCTGCATTTGTGATCAGAGAAACGACAAACAACAAGCGCTACTCTAGACTGCGCAAAACTCGCGTTTGACCCGTCAGTGGCAAATTCTTTAAATATCAAAACGTACTTACAGGCTGTGAGTCAGAAGCACCAGACTGTCCTTGCAAAGTTGGAACTGCCCCACTTTATAGAAACAGTCTTTGTGCTCAGCCAGCATTGTGGGCTACTCTCCCAGGTTCAGGAAACAGTCCTCCGTAAAATGCGCTGCACACACTCTAATATTTGCGTTGTACTGTTCTGGAACAGTGTTGTAAATACAACTTAACCACTGATTTCTAGTTGTGTCCTCTTCTGGAAGCCCAAACAAAGTACTTTTGCTTTCACAACGAAGCACAGCGTCTCCAGGACATGCTCCGGTGGCAGCAACAATAGTACAGAGAGAATAATAGTTCCGCCTTCTTTCTTTGCGTGTACGTTTGGGCGGTGTTTTGCAAATCTCCCCACACCGTGACGTAGACATGTGGGGTGTGTTTGAATGAGCTGTTTTAGGAGGGCGTGGTGGAGTCTTAACTTTTATAAAGAACATCTCTTTGGTTTTGAGACTTTAGTCTTTGCAACTTCAGGGATCTTATCTATGCACAAACAGCTTGTAACACTCCAAAGAGAAAGAAAAACTTGAAATCACATCATATGACCCCTTTAAGAACGGTAACAGGGTTCACTGCTTTATGGTTTAATAATCCCCGCAACACAAAGTCATGAAAGATGCTGCTTGGAAAGGGAATTTAATGCTTTCTACAAATATTTTCATTAGAATTTTCAGTAGTTTAGGGTTAGGGTTAGTGTTTGGAAAACATGACACATCATTACATTAAGGTTAACAACGAAACAGACATTAAAAATATCATGTTGCTGTGTATTGTGCAGGCACAGTTTTTTGGTCAGATCAGTCTGGGCAAACCAGAGCAGAATTTCACGGTGGTGTTTGATACAGGCTCCACTGATCTCTGGGTCCCATCATCTTACTGTGTGAGCCAAGCATGCGGTAACTAACACACATTCATCAACTGTCCTTACATGTATTTACACACATTGAAAAGTGTGTGTCCGTATGAATTGACCTGGTTATTGTTTGTGCTGTTGGGTCATGGTGTTCCTCTCTTGGCACAGTGAGGCACCACAAGTTCAAGGCCTTTGAATCGAGCACATACGTGCATGACGGACGAGTTTTTGGCATCCATTATGGATCTGGTCACCTACTGGGAGTGATGGCCAGAGAAGAATTAAAGGTATCTGATCACTATGAGCCATCATATTTATACTATAATATAAAAAAATCTTGTTTTTTTAATTTTTTTTTTGTGTTTGTCTGGGATCAGGTGGGCTCTGTGACGGTTCAGAATCAGGTGTTTGGAGAGGCTGTATATGAGCCCGGGTTTGCCTTTGTCCTGGCTCAGTTTGATGGGGTTCTGGGTCTGGGTTTCCCTCAGCTGGCAGAGGAGCTGGGCTCTCCTGTGTTTGACACTATGATAGGGCAGGGCTTGCTGGATAAACCCATCTTCTCCTTCTATCTCAAGTAAGAAACCACAACTACATCACATACAGATTTAGGCTGATGATACACGGGGCAACTTTTTTTGAGCAATGTTTTTTTTTTGGGGCACTTTCCCATTGAGAATGGGTAACAAATTTCTATCTGGATACTTTAGATCGGTTGTGCACCCTGTGTTTCACCTGGTTGCCTGCTGACGGCAATATTGCTCAAAAAGTTGCCCAGTGTATCATCAGCCTAATTACACTTTGAAACTAGCAACAATTCAAGTAATCACTCCATCTGACTGTAATGCTGGGTACACAGAGAATGTAAAATTCTGTATGAGAATGCCTTGGTTTGCATTTCCCTGAGTAGGGAACAAGATGTTGTATCAATCTCTGATGCTAAGAGAACACCTTTGTGGATTGTCTGAAGCCCATATAGAAACACACCAGTTCATTGGATGGATTAAATATTTAGGATTTATTAAACTTGAACTGGACAATGTTTATGCAACCTTGCACTTTACTTTGAATCCTCCAGATGGGTGTACAAGTGCCCCACTGTCCAGAACATTAAGGGAGTCTAAATCACTGAATGGCTGGAGGGAAAAAGGAAAACCACAGAGAGAATTAGGCTGTTTTTCTCAAAGCAAACAGACTCCCTTCTGCTCTGCTGAACCTCCCAAATCTGGTCCAAAATATTAGGATCCAGTCTCCGTCCTCCATCCAGGGTCTCAACCTATGTCTCGAAAGCAGATCCACACCCCAGTTCAGCTGACCCAAAACAAACCTCAGCATGGCACAAGAACACACTCTCCCTTGCCTGTTGACAAATAACCTTACCATCATGTTGTCCATTCTGACAAGAACATGAGAGGTCTAGACAACGGTACTACTGGGTAAAAAGTACTGATAAAATTTACAGGCAATTTATCATCCTCTCATCCTCCATAAGCAATCGTGGCCCTCATAATCTGCCCCAACCCACTGAGAAACCATCTGCAGTAATCACACATTGTCATGGTAGATCTGACCCATTGGAACACTTGATTTCAAAATATGAAATTGGCACTATGGTCTGTGACTCTGAGGATCTGATGGGTGTGTTGTAACGGGTGAACCCATTGCCAGCACTGAAATGCTAACTGCTCCACTGAAGTGGAGTAATGGGTGAGAGGAATGATGAAGGATGCTTGCTCACAGGAAGATAATGCTTTTATTTGAACCGATCTATGGAAAGACAACCTGCATCATGCATGAATTCCACCCCAAGAAACATGGTCTGCTGCTGTAGTAACAAAATTCTTGGATTTGTGATTGATATTTAGCCCCAGCAAATCCAGGACTAAGGATTATATTGAGGTGCTCCATAATCAGCTACTTTGACTGTATGATTATGAGCCAGTTTTAAAATCAAGTTTTAAAAATGGATGCATTGAAGCCTCAAAGGATCCAAAGCTGCATACATGCATTTTCTGAATATGCTTGGAGCAAGATCAAAAGACAAGACTTGATATTGGTATGTTTTGCCCTGAAAACAAAAACTTCGTAACTTGAATTTTCCTTCTTACTATCTGAATAATGAAAATATGCATCCAGTACCAGCGCTCCCTATACGCAGAGTACGTCGTTTGCATAGGGCATCAACTCCCAGGGGGGCACCATCCCAGTTGCACAAAAACAACTTTTGTTCTATATTAATATTAACATATATATATATATATATATACAGTATCTCACAGAAGTGAGTACACCCCTCACATTTTTGTAAATATTTTATATATTTGAACACTGACGAAATGACACTTTGCTACAATGTAAAGTAATGAGTGTACAGTTCGTATAACAGTCTAAATTTGCTGTCCCCTCAAAATAACTCAACACACAGCTATTAATGTCTAAACCGCTGGCCACAAAAGAGAGTACATTCTTAAGTGAAAATGTCCAAATTGGGCCCAAAGTGTCAATATTTTGTGTGGCCACCATTATTTTCCAGCGCTGCCTTAACCCTCTTGGGCATGGAGTTCACCAGAGCTTCATACATTGCCACTGGAGTCCTCTTCCACTCCTCCATGATGACATCACAGAGCTGGTGGATGTTAGAGACCTTGCGCTTCTCCACCTATCCATTTGAGGATGCCCCACAGATGCTCAATAGGGTTTAGGTCTGGAGATATGCTTGGTCAGTCCAACACCTTTACCCTCAGCTTCTTTAGCAAGGCAGTGGTCTTCTTGGAGGTGTGTTTGGGGTTGTTATCATGTAGGAATACTGCCTCTACGGCCCAGTCTCTGAAGGGAGGGGATAATGCTCTGCTTCAGTATGTCACAGTACATGTTGGCATTCATGGTTCCCTCAATGAACTGTAGCTCCCCCCAGTGTCGGCAGCACTCATGCAGCCCAAGACCATGACACTGGAACCATGTCCTGTGGTCTGATGAGACCAAGATAAATTTATTTGGTTCAGATGCTGTCAAGCGTGTGTGGCGGCAACCAGGTGAGGAGTACAAAGACAAGTGTGTCTTGCCTGCAGTCAAGCATGGTGGTGGGAGTAATCCATGTCCTTAGTCTGCTTGTCTTCAGCAAACTTTTTGCGGGTTTTCTTGTGCATCATCTTTAAAAGAGGCTTACTTCTGGGACGACAGCCATGCAGACCAATTTGATGCAGTGTGCAGCGTATGGTCTGAACACTGACAGGCTGACCCCCACCCCTTCAACCACTGCAGCAATGCTGGCAGCACTCATACGTCTATTTCCCAAACACAATCTCTGGATATAACGCTGAGCACGTGCACTCAACTTCTTTGGGCGACCATGGCGAGGCCACCGTGCTGCAGCTCAGTTTCAGGGTCTTGGCAATCTTCATATAGCCTACACCATCTTTATGTAGAGCAAAAATTATTTTTTTCAGATCCTCAGAGAGTTCTTTGCCATGAGCTGCCATGTTGAACTTCCAGTGACCAGTATGAGAGAGTGAGAGCAATAACACCAAATTTAACACACCTGCACCCCATTCACACCTGAGACCTTGTAACACTAACGAGTCACATGACACAGAGAAAATGGCTAATTGGGCCCAATTTGGACATTTTCACTTAGGGGTGTACTCACTTTTGTGGCCAGTGGTTTAGACATTAATGGCTGTGTGTTGAGTTACTTTGAGGGGACAGCAAATTTACACTGTTATACGAGCTGTACACTCACTACTTTACATTGTAGCAAAGTGTCATTTCTTCAGTGTTGTCACATGAAAAGATATAATCAAATATTTACAAAAATGTGAGGGGTGTACTCACTTCTGTGAGATAATGTGTGTGTATATATATATATATACACTGTATATATACAGTTGTGCTCATAAGATTACATACCCCTTTAATAATTTTATTTTTAAATAAGTGAGATCATGAAAATTGCATGTTATTTAGTACTGTCCTGAATAAGATATTTCACATAACAGATATTTATATACTCCACAAGACAAAATAATAACTGAATTCATAAAAAATTACCCCGTTCAAAAGTTTACATACCCTTGAATCTTAATAATCTGTGTTGTTTCCTGGATGATCAAGACTGTCTTTCTGTGTTGTGATAGTTGTTCCTGAGTTCCTCGTTGGTCCTGAGCAGTTCAACTGCCTGCTGTTCTTCAGAAAAATCCTCCAGCTTCTGCACATTCTTTGGTTTTCCAGCATCTTCTGCATATTTGAACCCTTTCCAACAGTGACTATGATCTATGACTCATACACAGCTATTACAAAAGGTGGAAACATTTACTGATGCTCAAGAAGGCCACACAAGGCATTAAGAGCCGGGGGTGTAAACTTTTGAACAGGATGATGTGTAAATTTTTCTTATTTTATTTAAAGATCATATTTTTTTTCATTTGTTTTCACCTTATATAATAGTTATATATGAGTCCCCCTATTGCACATAGACTTCAGGGCTCGACATGAACGCTTCATTAATGCCAGACAAGTAACATGATTACAACATCACTAACCAAAAATAACTATGTATGATTTTATTACATTTAGAGTAAGTAGCGAATAGTGGATATAGCTACTTTATATAATGCATCTATTGACAGTATAAGGTTGCGCTGCTGAGTCGAGGTTCACACAGCCTCTCGAGGAGAAATCAAAACGCGCAACACTAAGAAACTCAGCACACTGAGGTAACAATTCAAAATGGAAAGTTTTTATATTTAATATACAGTTAGTTAGGCAACATCACTCACCATTACGACTGTTTAATAGTTCTATAAACAGTTCAATGAGCAAATGCAATAATATTAGGCCACTTATATTTTTGGCGGAACCGCAGCGCATCTCAAAACAACCATCCGATTCATTGCTGAATGATTCAGTGTTTCGAACGAATCGATTGAGTCAAAGTTTCATTAGCTCATGCATAAACATCTGATGAATCTGCCATTTGAACGAATCGTTTGAATGAACGACTCAATGACTCACTCATTAAATGCTCTCTATTGGCAACTACTGGCATTTTAATTTCGTTGAAAAGTATCATTTCCACCATCATTTCTTGTTTGTATATTCAATTTTTATTTTTATTTTTTTTAAGAATCTCATAATTTAATGTAGTTGTATTTTTCAGTGTAAATTATTTAATTTGGTAACGTAAAGATAATAACAATCATATTATTATAATTTAATTTATAGATCAAATGTAAGAATTTGAAATGAAAGTTAATGAGATTAGTGGGAAAATGCCCACTATAAAGGTAAAAAAAAAAAAAAAATCCCTTGGATAAAATATAAAAAACATGCAGATGTATAGCCTATGTCACAGCTGATAGAAAACCAATGAGAATATTGCATTAGAATAAATCATATTTGCAAAAAAACAAAACACACACACACAATACATATATATTCCCATTGTCCTCATTTGTAAGTCGCTTTGGATAAAAGTGTCTGCTAAATTACTAAATGTAAATGTAAATCTAAATATATAAGCTCGATACCATAGAGCTTTTGTGTGATTTCTGAATGCTTGAGAAAATAAAATCAACCAGAAAGCTGTATTAATACAATTATAGCCATAGGAGGTAACCGTATACAACTACCCTTGTAAATAATAAATAATACAATTTAAGCACAATTTATTTATTTACTTTTATATTTTATTAAAGTTCTACTTTGACCCTTATAGTAAGTGTACCTATTCAAACTGCACCTATTTGGCCTGCAGTGGCCCTGTATGCATCCTTCAGATTTTTTGTCACAATACAGAGCCCTGGCTGAATTTGAGACATAATTTTATTCTACGTCAGCATCCTGGATCTGCATTTCAATCTAGTGAAATCTAACCATCCCTGGTCCAAAACTGGATTTATCCCACTATATTTTTTGGGGCGAAAATATTGTCTGTAAATCCAGAGAAAGAATTACCTGCAGCATAAACGGGATCTCTTGGGTACCAACTGTCATGGAGAACAGGGACAGCAAAATTGAACAACATAATTTATTGTCTAAATTACCCAACTCACATCTGGTGTATGGACTGATAGATGGAGGCATTCATGTTAATTTTCTGAGCTATGACACTGACCACCAGTGAGGATAGTGTGGTTTGAGGATAACTTTTATATGTCATTTTAGTACTTTTATTTGTAATAGACAAACCTCAACCTTGAAACAGGTTAATGTTTATTTTTGTCTTTAACATTTTACTCCGGTTGTGATGCTGATCTTCACTGTATATCCTCATAACTATTACAGGAACAATGCTTCTGGCTTTGGAGGGGAGCTGCTGTTTGGAGGTGTGGATGAAACCCGGTTTGTTTCTCCCGTTAACTGGGTTCCAGTCACTCAGAAGGGCTACTGGCAGATCAGATTAGATGCGTGAGTGAGTTCACTTCCATTAAAGCACTCATTTGACAGACAATCCTAACAGAGATGAGTGTGTTGTGTTTGTGTCTAGTGTGAAGGTCCAGGGAGCTCTGAGTTTCTGCTATCGTAGTACTCGAGGCTGTGAAGCTATAATGGACACAGGAACTTCTCTGATCGGCGGCCCAGCCAGAGATGTCCTTCTCCTTCAGCAGTTTATTGGAGCAACACCCACCGCTGTTAGAGAGGTGATTATGAGACCCTGTTTTATATAACCGCCAATACTTTTCAATACATAGTTATCAGTAGCTGCAAAATTCAGTGTGGTTTGGCCTCTTCAGATTAATCAAAGAGAAGAGACACTACAACCTCAACTGTATTTGTTTGCTTGTGGGTTTCAGTATCTTGTAGACTGTGTGAGGATCAGCAGTCTTCCCATTGTGTCCTTCCTGATTAATAATGTGGAGTATTCTCTCACTGGAGAACAATATATCCGGAGGGTGAGAACAACACAATAACAGATTGATTTATCCTGCTGCAGGACGTTTTATGCTTTGGAGTAATGAAACATTGTATTTTTTTCTCTTCTTTTTTCTTGCTAGTCTATAGCGGCCCAAAGAACAATTCATAGGAAAGTTATTGAATTGTTATTGTTGTTTTTGTGACTTAGTCTCTAGCTGTCACAGATAAAGACAGTTTAAACATTTACCACAGCATATTTGTCTCTATCTCAATCCCTCTAGCGATTCTTTTTCAGAAAATCACTCTCTTAAGATTCTCAACATTTAGATACAGAGTTGCTTATAGCTTTTTCTAACTTTATTAATTTGTATTCTGTCTACAGAATGCAATCATATAAAATGTTCCCAGTTTGACAGTTGTGTCTCTGCTGTGCTTGGCGCTGTAATTTCTGCTTGCAGCTTTGTTTCTCAGATAGAATTGCTGTCGTCTTTCAGTCACATGTTCAAACAGTATCTCAGCTTCTGCAGTCTGATGAAATGTTTTCCTCTGTAGGAGATACTGAACAATAAGGAGATCTGCTTCAGTGGCTTTGAGTCTATAGACATCCCATCTCCAGCTGGACCCATCTGGATTCTAGGAGATGTTTTCCTCTCTCAGTTTTACAGCATCTATGATAGAGGTCATGATCGGGTGGGACTGGCTCATCTGTCAGGAAGGACACAGATCTCTGTATAGATCACATTTCATCTCTGAATGTGCTGTTCGATGCAGAAGAACCTAATGATTGTTTGACATCCTCTATTAAATCATTACACTTAATCATTTACTGTCTTTGCTCTGTTCAGTCTGATCATTTGTGTTCTTTACAGCACTGAGAGCAGCAGAGAGATGTTTTTATGTGACTGAGCTCAGATGACAGATAGAGAAAGCAGACAGTATTCTCCACAATACTTTCAGGCCACAATAATTATAGGCCGATCTCGAATCTCCCTTTTCTGCCAAAGATACTAGAAAAGGTAGTATCATCACAACTATGTTCCTTCTTAAAGAAAAATGGTATCTGTGAGGATTTCCAGTCAGGATTTAGATCGTATCATAGTACTGAGACTGCTTTCATTAGAGTTACAAATGACCTGCTCTTATCATCTGATCGTGGTTGTATCTCTCTAATAGTGCTAATGGATCTTAGCGCTGCATTTGACACTATCGACAACAAAATTCTTTTGAATAGACTAAAAAAATTATGTTGGCATTAGTGGAAATGCACTGGCATGGTTCAAATCGTACTTATCTGACCCCCATCAATTCGTAGCAGTGAATGAAGAGCTATCATACCAATCACAAGTGCAGTTTGGAGAACATCAAGGCTCAGTACTAGGACCGTTACTTTTCACGCTTTACATGTTACCCTTGGGAGATATCATCAGGAAACATGGTGTTAGCTTTCACTGTTATACTGATGATACTCAGCTCTTCATTTCTTCACGACCCGATGAAACATACCAATTTGCAAAACTAACGGAATGTACAGTTAATACAAAAAAAAATGTCTTACTGCTAAATTCTGAAAAAAAAAAACAGAGGTTTTAATTATCGGACCAAAAACGTCTGAAAGTAATAACCTAGAACACTGTCTAACAATTGATGGCTGCTCTGTAAATTCTAGCATTTGTTTCTAGAATTTGTAAAAACACATTTTTCCATCTTAAAAATATATCTAAACTATGACCTATGCACTCAATGTCAAATGCAGAAACGTTAATTCATGCGTTCATGACCTTGAGGCTAGATTATTGTAATGCTTTATTGGGTGGTTGTTCTGCATGCTTAATAAACAAACTCCAGCTGGTTCAAAATGCAGCAGCTAGAGTCCTTACTAGAACCAGGAAGTACGACCATATTAGCCCGGTTCTGTCAACACTGAACTGGCTCCCTATTAAACATTGTATAGGTTTTAAAATCTTGCTAATTACCTATAAAGCCCTGAATGGTTTAGCTCCTCAGTACTTGAGCGAGCTCTTATCACATTATAGTCCTTCACGTCCGCTGTGATCTCAAAACTCTGACAATTTGATAATACTTAGAATATCAAAATCAACTGCCTTTTCCTATTTAGCGTCCAAACTCTGGAATAATCTACCTAACATTGTTTGGGAGGCAGACTGTCAGTTTAAATCTAGATTAAAGACCCATCTCTTTAACCTGGTTTACACATAATTCACTATAGCATTTCTATAATTCAAATCGGTTAAAGGATTGCTAGGCTGCATTAATTAGGTCAACCGGAACCGGGAACACTTCCCATAACACCCGATGTACTTGTTACATCGTTAGAAGAATGGCACCTATGTTAATATTAGTCTGTTTCTTTCTTATTCCGAGGTCGCCGTAGCCACCAGATCCAGTCTGTATCCAGATCAGATGGTGGATCAGCACCTAGAGATGACCTCGACAGCCCTGAATGTCAGCAGAGACCAGGACAACTAGATGAGCCCCAGAGACAGATCCCCTGCGAAGACCTCATCACGTAGACGGCCATCGGGACAAGACCACGGGAACCAGATGAGTCCTCTTCACAATCTGACTCTGCTGCAGCCTAGATTTAAACTGCTGGTTTCATCTGGCCAGAGGAGAACGATACACTATTGACACACTATTTCCCTGTTTAATACTGTAAAGCTGCTTTGAAGCAATTTGCTTTGTAAAAAGCGCTATATAAATAATGGTGAAAATGGTGACAATGCACTAAATTATCTGCTTCATAAAGGTTTCATAAAGTGCTTCATAAGGTTTAATGCATACACTAAACAACTGATTTTGTATTTTTTGGGCCGCAGCTGCCCAAAGTGTATATTGACAAATAAAAATAGATCCTTTTACTAATGTGTATTATACTTGGAATGTATCCCTGGCAACTTAAGAACGGAGAGGCGGTTGTAACATCACAAACAACATGAGTTTCAGCAGAGCATACATGTTAAGGCTTTTACACAGCAGAAATAAACATGACAACAGCCACTATAGATTATATAAGATAATAAACACATGATTACGATAGATATGGTCTGTATGTGATTTTCTTGAGATGAATGTGTGCATCCGAAATGCTAATTTGTGCAGCGATATAAAAGGCTTTATGCCATGGTCTGTCTGAATACTTGATTCTGATTGGCTGGCAGGTGTTGATTAAATTCGTTTAACTGTACAGGTAGTTCCAGGTCAGTTTAATCACGTTCTATATTAATGCGCTTCCTATAAACATTGGTAACCATAGTAACATACAGTTACAGTTGAATACTAATACAGACGAAAATAATCGTCATTTTTATCGTTCAGGTCAAATATTGCAGCGCAAATTCTTGGTTCTTCGCCTCCACGTCGTGCATTCAAATCGTTTAATGCACAGCTAGCAGTTGATTATCCCTTAAATAAATAGTGGTTAAGGCCACCTAATATAAAGTGGGACCAAATATGCTATGTACTTACATTTAAATTAATTATTTGATACAATGCACTTATTGTGTACATACATGTTTTTACATTGTACTTACATATAGGTATTTTTAAGAATATAATTACATCTGTAATTAATTTCTGTAATTACATTTATAATTACACTGTTGACCATCCCTTACACCTAAACCCATCCTTAAACCTACCCATACCACCAAAGCTGTCCCTAACCTTACCCGTATCCCACCTCAAAGCAGCAAAAGTGTTTTGCAATACAGTATGAACACAATAAGTACATTGTACTTATTTTCTGATGTAAGTACATAGTAGTTAAGGGCACCTAATATAAAGTGTGACCGCATATTTTAACAACAGTAAACGACCAAATTCCACTTGTGATCGCAAAAGGAAGTTATTACAAACACTCGATGGTGGTTTAAAGTAAGTTCTGAGTAAAAATGTACTATTAATCTCATAAATTGTCTTATGTAGCATGATGCTAATGTTAGCTCTAATGCAGCTGCAGAACAGGTCCAATTCTTCTTTATAATGCATTTTGTCATAATACTTCACGCAAGGTCGCAAGAAATGTTTTGTTGTATTTATTTAGAAATACTTTTGTATTTCTTTATGTATACTGGGATTGAAGCGATGTGGCTTGGTAAACGTTTTATTGCCAGTTTAAAGGCTGATAATGGCTGAATAAAAACAAAAGAATAATGATAAAAGAATAATAAGGATTATGTCTCATACCTGGCGGAAGTGTGAAAGGTTCTGTTTCCTTAAACTAGTTTGTCATGCATTTCTTTTTCAACACATTTACAGGTAAAGCCTAGTATTTTAAATTTGCGATTAATCATGATTAATCACAGTCCATGACTGTGATTAAATTTTTTAATCGATTGACAGCATATACACACACACACACACACACACACACACACACACACACACACACACACACACACACACACACACACACACACACACACAGGTGCTGGTCATATAATTAGAATATCATCAAAAAGTTGATTTATTTCACTAATTCCATTCAAAAAGTGAAACTTGCATATTATATTCATTCATTACACACAGACTGATATATTTCAAATGTTTATTTATTTTAATTTTGATGATTAGAGCTTACAGCTCATGAAAGTCAAAAATCAGTATCTCAAAATATTAGAATATTTACATTTGAGTTTGAATAAATGACCATCCCTACAGTATAAATTCTGGGTATCTCTTGTTCTTTGAAACCACATTAATGGAGAAGACTGCTGACTTGGCAATGATCCAGAAGACGAACATTGACACCCTCCACAAAGAGGATAAGTCACAGAGGGTCATTACTGAAAGGTGTGACTGTTTACAGAGTGCTGTATCAAAGCATATTAAATGCAAAGTTGACTGGAAGGAAGAATTTGGGTAGGAAAAGGTGCACAAGCAACAGGGATGACCGCAAGCTTGAGAATACAGTCAAGCACAGCTGATTCAAACACTTGTGAGAGCTTCACAAGGAGAGAACTGAAGCTGGAGTCAGTGCATCAAGAGTCACCACGCTCAGACGTCTTCAGGAAAAGGGCTACCAAGCCACTTCTGAACCAGAGACAACGTCAGAAGTGTCTTACCTGGGCTGTGGAGAAAAAGAACTGGACTGTTGCTCAGTGGTCCAAAGTCCTCTTTTCAGATGAAAGTAAATTTTGCATTTCATTTGGAAATCAAGGTCCCAGAGTCTGGAGGAAGAGTGGAGAGGCACATAATCCAAGTTGCTTGAAGTCCAGTGTGAAGTTTCCACAGTCTGTGATGATTTGGGCTGCCTTGTCATCTGCTGGTGTTGGTCCACTGTGTTTTCTGAAGTCCACAGTCAACGCAGCCATCTACCAAGAGATTTTAGAGCACTTCATGTTTCCTTCTGTTGACAAGCTTTATGGAGATGCTGATTTCATTTTCCAGCAGGACTTGGCACCTGCCCACACTGCCAAAGGTACCAAAAGCTGGTTCAATGACCATAGTGTTACTGTGCTTGATTGGCCAGCAAACTCGCCTGATCTGAACCCCAGAGAGAATCTATGGGGTATTGTCAAGAGAAAGATGAGAGACACCAGACCCAACAATGCAGAAGAGCTGAAGGCCACTATCAGAGCAACCTGGGCTCTCATAACACCTGAACAGTGCCACAGACTGATCGACTCCATGCCACGCCGCATTGCTGCAGTAATTCAGGCAAAAGGAGCCCCAACTAAGTATTGAGTGCTCTACATGCTACTACTTTTCATGTTCATACTTTTCAGTTGGCCAAGATTTCTAAAAATCCTTTCTTTGTATTGGTCTTAAGTAATATTCTAATTTTCTGAGATACTGATTTTTGACTTTCATGAGCTGTAAGCTCTAATCATCAAAATAAAAATAAATAAACATTTGAAATATATCAGTCTGTGTGTAATGAATGAATATAATATACAAGTTTCACTTTTTGAATGGAATTAGTGAAATAAATCAACTTTTTGATGATATTCTATATATATATATTAGGGGTGTCAACGTTAACGCGTTAACGCATGCGATTAATCCAAAAAATTTAACGTGTTAATATTTTTTAACGCAGATTAATCGTTTGATAAGGTTTGGAATGTATCCCTGGCAACTTAAGAACGGAGAGGCAGTTGTAACATCACAAACAACGTGAGTTTCAGCAGAGCATACATGTTAAGGCTTTTACACAGCAGAAATAAACATGACAACAGCCACTATAGATTATATAAGATAATAAACACACGATTATGATAGGATATGGTTTATATGTGATTTTCTTGAGTTGAATGTGTAGTTCTGAAATGCTAATTTGAGCAGTGATATTAAAGGCTATAAATAGCATATTTGAACAACAGTAAACGACCAAATTCCACATGTGATCGCAAAAGGGAGTTATTACAAACACTCGATGGTGGTTTGAAGCGAGTTCTGAGTAAAAGTGTACTATTAATCTCATAAATGTGACCCTAGACCACAAAACCAGTCTTAAGTCGCTGGGGTATATTTGTAGCAATAGCCAAAAATATATTGTATGGGTCAAAATTATTAAAAAAAAAAAAAAAAAAAAAATGCCAAAAATCATTAGGATATTAAGTAAAGATCATGTTCCATGAAGATATTTTGTAAATTTCTTACCGTAATTGTATAAAAACTTCATTTTTGATTAGCAATACGCATTGCTAAGAACTTCATTTGGACAACTTTAAAGGTGATTTTCTCAATATTTTGATTTTTTTGCACCCTCAGATTCCAGATTTTCAAATAGTTGTATCTAGGGCTGTAAGATTCCGAAATTTTTGGAATTGAGTCCGATTCCGATTCCTGGTTCTGGAATCAATGGGAGTCTATTCCGAGAATCGATTCCTCTGTTGTTTTCGAATTCTTTTTCGATTCTTGTTTTTTTTTTAGTTTGAAGGAACCTAATCTCGCCATGACTGCAGGATATAAAGGTCGTAGAAAGTATCCTTCTCATAATATGAAGCTTTATTTGTAAAAAAATTACAATAAATTTCTTTAGCTATGATTGATTCTTAAATTGTAATTTTGTCTGCTTTGCCCGTGAAATTAGTCATTGCTCACTGCTCAGCAAGGACATGCATTTATCGCATGAATTGAACAAGACATGAAGTGTCTAAAATAAATGTGCACAGTTCAGCTGAATGATGAAGTTTTCTTTGACAGTATGCTTTGGATAAAATTAACAAACTGTACATTGAAACAAAATAACCAGAACATTAACAATAACACTGATAGAGCTTGTGGTTTATCTGTCAATCAGCCCACTAAACATTAGACGTCTGACGGACGTGCAGATTATGTCTATATTGCGTCCGTCGGTCCAAGACCAATTCTGCACGTCTACACGACGTGCAAACTAGGTCCACTATTTGGACGTCTAACCAAGACCCCATTTGGACGTCAGTATGCAGTTCTACATTTGAACGTCGGACTAGGTAACTTTTTTTGGACGTCGAAGACGTGCAGAAAATTGACATTATTAAGGAATGTAATATTTATTTTATTTAAGACAAATATCAACATTGTTCTTATCAGCATGGTTAATGAATATAAGTATAGGTTATTTGTGATGAAACATTATTTGTTATTTAAATATTTATTTATTTATTGAGTACATGATGTCTAAAATTAGTTTAAGTTTGATGTAGAAAAGACGTCCACAAAGACCACATTTGGCCTACAATTAGCCCTTATACAGAGGTCCTGTGGACGTCAATACTGGACGTTCGTTAGACGTTGGAAAAAAGGTGTCATCTGGCGTCACAGTCTGCACCTTCAGGGGACCAAAATTGGACGTTCAAAAACGAAGTACAAAAGACGTTGTTTGGACGTGTCTTTGCGCAGTGGGAGATGCGCTCTCGGCCACTGATCTATGCTCGTGACGTTTTCTTTTAGAATTATCATTGGCTGATAGAAATAAAAATAGAATTTTAGATGGAAATAAGATCCTCAATCACGTCATGATCTATTCTGTCGTGCAGCGCTCAAAATTGTGGACAACATAAGCCAGTTCCACCGTAAAATAACCCCTGAATATTTTTATTTTTATTTTTTTTAACTGGTTCATTAAAACTATCCGAAAGAAACTTTGTGGAAACGAATCAGACTTCTAATCACTTTTAGCGAGCATGAGGCAAAGGGTAAATATAAAAATGAAATAGATCTTTTATATATAAAAAAAATAACTCTCGTAATTACGGCTTTTATCGAGCATGAGGAAGGCGAATGGTGCTTCTCAAACGGAAGGCTGCATTATTATGATGATGCAGTACCGACTTGTTTTCATTCAGTTTATTTTCGTGACTTTAAATGTGTGCAGCCTTCGTAGGATGCAGCCTTCCGTTTGAGACGCTCCCATAGATAAGCTTTGTTGAACTGAAAAAATCTCTGAATGAGGAGTCGATTCCTCTTGATGGAATCGATTCCAACCTTTGGAATCGACTCTCGATTCCCAACGCCTCGGAATCGATTCCCAGCTCTAGTTGTATCTCAGCCAAATATTGTCCTATCCCAACAAACCATACATCAATGGAAAGATTATTTATTCAGCTTCGAAAAATTGACACTTAAGACTGATTTTGTGGTCCAGGGTCACAAATTGTCTTATGTAGCATGCTGCTAATTTTAGCTCTAATGCAGCTGCAGAACAGGTCCAATTCTTCCTTATAATGCATTTCTAATTGACTAATTCACCAAGCGAGCTGGTGGTGCTCGCTTTATCACAGCAGTAAAGACTTTTAAATTGAAAAATACTAAAGCGCAGTTTTGAACAAGTAAGTTATTTTTTCTTTCAACACCAGCTTCTACACAGCCAACAAATGCACTGAACAGCACAGTCATCAGAAGCACCCTTAACAGATGAAAGGATAGTACGAGCATATTGGACATTTAAACTAATGTTTTATTGTGTGAATGAGATTGAGCTGAAGAATGAATGCTGTATCAGACACAGGTAATCACATTTACTCAGTCTGTCTCTCTCATAATCTACTCCACATAATACAGTACACTGCTTTTAATACAGTAATACAATAAACTTTTAATGAAGCAACTCAACGTTCCTTCGTTACTAGTTCTAAAGTGGGCTCAGCTGTTCAACTGTAAACTTTAGATTTGAATCCATGGCGGAATGAAATAGTTCTGCACAAAAGAGGGCTTTTAAAGACACTCCTTTGTTATTTTGTTATGTATCCTTTAAACTGTTGTATAAATGCAATATCACACTCATAGACGTGAGATATGGCTGTATATCGGCACGCTGTGATTACCTACGGCACTCAGCCTGTGGCCGAATCACAGCCGTGCCGATATACAGCCATATCTCATGTTTACTCGTGGGTATAAGACAGTGCTACATAACTGAACTGAAGATCTGGCAAACTATCCAACATGTTTTGCAGCGTTGAGAAATGTAGCCAATCACAGACATATCTGCTGATTTCTTGAACGCAATGGCCAATCAGAAACAGTTTAGTCCATCGGAATTCACTCACCGTTAAAGGGTCTGAGTTTCTATTAAGTGCAGTTTTGCATCATCGTGAATCATCTCATGACTAAGTGCAAACAAGATGTAAAGAAGAGATTCAGTACGCAATTTAGACAGTTTCATTGATTATAGCAGAACTTTGTAAGATCGTAATTAACAAAGATGAGTGATGGCGTTTTAGTGATAATAAACTAATTTGATTTGCACACTTTCTAGGCTATAATCCATTCAGAATTTGTATGTAACTTTTGTTTTTTGAACACATACACGCTGTAAAGTTTCGGGAATGACATCCACATATTTATGATGGATTCGCTCTCGAAATAGCAGTGATTGATATAGTGAAAACCATAGCAATGCACAGGTCACAAAATATACGTGAGAACACCCGCAGTGATTTAATTCTGGAACCGGTCCTGGTCAAACTTCCACAAACAGCGCAAATCCTGAGTGAGATCTAGTTCTTGGCCAAAAGCATGTGTAAATTTGATTGAGATCTGGACATAATCAACCAGTAGGCTAGATTTTTCTTACCTACTACAAATGTTTGTGCAAATTTTACAAACCTTCCAGTTACAGGTTGTGTGTATGTGTGTGTATATATATATATATATATATATATATATATATATATATATATATATTATATATATACACACACACACACACACATACATATACACACAACTTGTAACCAGAAGGTTTGTAAAATATTTACAACTGATAAGTAGTTTTAGTTTCTAGTTTAGGGGATACAGAAAGTGTTGTAAATGCTTTGTATACACCTACAGATCATTTCTGTTATTCTACAAATAATGTGTAACACATTTACAAGTGATGAGTAGTTTACACTTTAGATTAGGGGATGCAGAAAGCTTTGTAAATGATTTATTCATGTGTTTACACAACAGGTTTTGAATACTTTGTAGAGTGTACTGCACTGTAAGGGCTGATCGGTGAGGGTGTAGACAGATGTCTTTTCTGACACACATGGAGTATTTTAATGCTGTGCACTTGAGTGGAGGGTAAAACCTGTTCACATCATCACTAGATCCCACACACTCCACACAAGTCTGTGCTGATGAGAGAAAGGCTTTAACACAACCCACTGGAATCCCTGACTGTAAATCATTTACACGTTTATTCACTTGACAGCAAATAATTTATTATTCTTTAAAAAATAGTTTTAGCATAATTGAATTTTTGTGCTTTTAACAGACCAGCTTACAACTTTAACAAATACATCAATTATATACCCGTCATTTAGTTAAATGGTTTGATCATCATTTGTTCATGATTAACAAATGTTTATTTAGACAATAGTACAATGTTGACATTTCAATGAATAATACGTGATTAATAATATCTAGGATAATAATAAGGATCTGTTTGATTATTTCATGATATGCAATTTTTTTAAGATAACATGACAGATTTTTAAATCGTTAGCATATTACTTGATCATTTGTGAACATACAGTCATGTTTTGTAAATGATTAGTTAATGATTAACTAATCACTTATAAATGACTTACAACTGAATGTTATTATAAAGTGTTACCGAGGTAACTTACTAAACCTAACCTAACCTGGGTGGGAGCAGGTTTTTTTCAGGAAAACCCAGTTTCTTTTGATCTCCTCCCCCCTTTTAAAGTGTAAGCGATGCTTAAATACTTCATTCATTCATGCTGCAAAAATCCGTTTCTTACTGAGTATTTTTGTCCAAATATATATAAATGCAATTCTATATAAGAAAAATGACATGCAACTTTTTCCAAAAATGGTGGCGGGGAAAGAGTTAATACATACTGTAGATGAGTTCGTCTGACCTGCAAAAGTCATTTTCACAAAAGGCTAACGTAAAATTCTTAAGCTGTATTTTGTTGACTAATTCATGTTTTCCCTGCCTTGTTTTGTTCCTTGCCTTGCCTGTTCTTTGACTTTGGACTGTCTACCTAGTTTTGATTGTTTGCTGCCTGCTGACCGGTGCCTGTTTTATGGATTACTCCTTTTGTCTTGTCCTTGGACATTGTTCTTTGCTATGGAAGTATATGTGTAGCAAAATTCAATTTGATATGTAATATGCAAAATGGCAATGCTATATGTATAATGGCATTACATTTCTGTATTTAAATTTACATTTTCCCGTACGTATGTGCAACATTTAGTGCAAAATGAAAATTCAACTATATAATTTAAATTTGCCATTTTCTACACTAGTTTTAATATGCAAATTAAAAACATTTTAGGCAAGACCAGTTTATTTATATAGCACATTTCATACACAGTGGTAATTCAAAGTGCTTTACATAAAAGGACATGAAAGTGTCATTAAAAATAATAATAATCACAACAATAAAACAAATAAAGCAAAATGATATAAAAATTGTAGGTAAAGTTAAGAATACAAAATGATTATACATAGTGCAATCTGTTTGGACGTAGCACAGTGCTCATTTAACAAATGCACAGCTAAACAGATGAGTTTTGAGTCTGGATTTAAATGTGGCTAATGTTTTGGCACATCTGATCTCATCTGGAAACTGGTTCCAACTGCGGGTGGCATAATAGCTAAAAGCGGACTCCCCTTGTTTGGTGTGAACCCTTGGTATTTCTAACTGACTCGATCCTAATGATCTAAGTGGTCTATTAGTTCTCTATCGTATCGAGACTATCTCTCCACCAGAATACATACGTATGGGGACTATGACACCACCTGTGGCATGTGACGTGGATTTATCTGTAAGACATTAATTATGCCCATGCGCAGATCATACTCACCTGTGTATATAAGGGATGATCATAGTGCATTACTTCCTCTTTTGATTCCACGCGTTACGGTGCATGTGGCTAGTAATTGCTGGTAACTTTAACAGTTAAACTTATTGTATTTTCTCTATTCATTCGGTGTTTGCTTACGTGACTGATTTTGTTGTTGCAGGCATCAGTGTGAAAACTCCGATCCATCATGGATAAGAGCTTGTTTGTTGCACCTCTTCTGGAGGACTGTCGCTTGTATAGAGATCTTCATATATTCATTCATCTCTCAGCTATACCGTATCACACCATTAACGAGGCGTTAACGCGGTCATGAGCTGTAGTTCCGTATTGCGTCTAGTGTTCTAGATCGCTAACGCGGGAGACTTTAGGTGAGCCATCTTCTACGTGCAGTAGTGTTCAGATTCAGAACATCAAAGCACGATACTGTATTGCACGACTTGTGCTAACGCGGTTTTTCACAGACATCCTGAAGTACAGCAAGAGATAATCCAGTGCTGTGTGTTTGTTTGGGTGCGCTTACTCGCTGCTCTCCCCAGAGCATGCACTACAGCGCCATCTATCTGCGTGGCGGTAGCAGCTCATGCAAGGGAGGCACGTTGGCAGTTTTTTTTAAGCGCAAACGCATGAGCTCTTCCACCAGCACTCCTCAGCCAAAGCGTGCTAGATAGGATGTGGCTGCTACAGTTGCTGCTTTAGCACAACAAGTTAAAAACCTTGCTCCCGGTTAGAGGGTTCAAGCCCAGCACCTACAACAGTGCAACATGATAAGCCCTATTCTAGCCCAGGGTTATCAGCGCCAGAGATGTCTGAGGCTGACTACACTCATATTACTTTTATTATTTTATATAGAGCATGTAACATCTTCTGGCCGTAAGAAATTGAAATACAATGAATTGCCCATCATATTAAAAATGTTTTACACGATTTCAAACACTGTAGTCAGGAATTATAGTTTGGGAAAAACCCAACTATGATTTTGTAGTCATATAGTCTAGTATGTATGACTTTATAGTAGTCTATGATATGATTCTGTAACCACAGACTCAAGCATGCTTTGTACAATAAAAGGATGTACTTTCTCAGATATAAAATATCATATTTTATAGTACAAACTAATTATTATTGTTTAGCACGCTATTAAAATCTATTTTTGAACAGAGTATTAATAATAAACATGGTCTAAACATTCTTAAACGCGTAGCATTCATCATGTTGTTGTTTGGGAAAAACGCAACTAACTGTTAGTAAATCTGTTCAAGTTTATGTCACAATAAAACGTTAACTAACGCAAAAAAGAAACATTACTTACTCATCTCCTCTGCTGGATGAAATCGTGTTCTTCTTTCGAGGGAAATCCTTCTTTTACTCGGCGCGTCTTCCAGAAACGAACAGTAGCCGCGATGAATGCTCCTCACTCTTTGTTTGTTTTGGGCGTTTGCACGTGCGCACGTCCCATGCGGCTATTTACATATGAACTGCGCGAGGGCGGGAACACATTAGAGATAATGAGTCAGACGGGACAGACTGAACATCGTGTTGGTTTCATACGGATTACTTCATCACAGAATGTTTGTTTTCGATAAGAAACTTTGCTTCATTTCAAAGTAGACACTTCAAGCTTTCTATAGATATAACTCCCATGTCTCTGTGTGAAGTATTTGCTGAGTTGCAGTTCATTTTAGTGACGCGTTTCTAAAAACAGTTCGCGGAGACGGAGAAAATAGAGAGCACACCCTGTTTGTTTTCTTTATTCTTCAAAAGCACAAAGTTTAGTTGTTATTATGAGTGTATACAAATAAAAGTAGACCCCTTACAGATTCGAATGGTGTATTGCTCTTATCTGTACGATCAAAAATGGCAGAGTAATTCAAGCTCATTTCGGCCTTATCAGGAAAATCTGCCTCAAAACACGTATACGCGTTTGTCGACCCCAGAGGGTTAAACAAAGCATGCAAATGAAGTATTCAAGTATAGCAACCTGCCAGATTTAATCACTTCTAATTCCTATCAGCCTAACTGCCCAAAGATTGGGGCAGGGGCACCAAGAGCAATCGTTCATCTGATGTCATCATTTTCACCCTAAATGCTAAATACAATGTATATAACTTCTTCAGTTTGTATACTATTACATTGGAACCTAGATTTAACATTTTATAAATTTGTAATTCAACAGAGGTCAACGGCTCGGTTGTGGACTGCAAGGCGGCATCTTTGGCTCTCTCAGTCCAAATTGGCCCCAGCGGATTGCACGTCTTTGCTAGGGCTTCCTGTGGTACCTTCAGCAACGTTTGGGCCTGGTGCTGTCGAAATACTGCAGCAAGCTCATGATGCTCGGGCTTGTGCGCGGGAGATGTGGGGATTTCTCCACAATTTCGGGCAGTCTCCAGCAGCTGCTGAGAGAAACTGGTCAAGATATCGTCATGCTCGTAATGAAGGCCAAAAATCATCTGGAAGGCGAGCTGCTGCAGATGCAAGAGATCTGAGATTTCAGATGGGCATCAATAGAAGACACCAGGGTCATAAGCAACCTAGACATAAGATGCAGTCAACAGCAGCCCCCCATAAACGGCTGGGGGATGAGCCTCCTTCTCGTTCCTGAAGATTGCCAGAACCCACTGTGCTTCCTGCCTCCCTCAGCCAATTTAGCAGCCTGGAGAGGCATCACAAACAATCCTTGGATCATCACTACAATGACTCAGAGCTATCGGCTTCAGTTTATAACCAAACCACCTCTTTCAAGAGTTCTGACAATGTCCTCAACGTCCAGTCATTCGGAAGAACAAAGCTTGTTAGAGGAAATCAAAACCCTTTTGGAAAAAGAAGCCATACAGCCATACACTACTTTTTAGTGCCAAAGAAAAATGGCACTCTTCGACCCATCTTGGACCTCAGAGGTCTGAACAAGTTTTTAAAACCTACAAGGTTCAAGATGTTAACTATTCCAAGAGTGAAACAGGCTGTACGTCAGGGGGACTGGTTTGCATGCATAGACTTGAAAGATACCTACTTCCAGATTCCAATCTGGGAGGGACACAGGCGTTTTCTTCGATTCAATTTCAATGGCAGGATGTTTCAGTTCCGCGTCCTGCCCTTTGGACTGTCCCTTGCTCCCCGCACCTTCACACGGTGCATGGATGCAGTACTAGCTCCCCTCCGACTTCAAGGTGTAAGAATACTGAATTATTTTGACGACTGACTGGTGTGTGCACAGTCAGAGAGGATATGTCGGCAGCATGTAGAGCTGGTCATCAATCACATTCAGTCCTTAGGACTCCAACTGAACAGGGAGAAAAGCCAACTCATTCCTTCTCAGGTTTCTTTGACAATAGAGCACCAACCAG
Organism: Acrossocheilus fasciatus; assembly: GCA_036784905.1. NCBI lineage: Eukaryota > Metazoa > Chordata > Actinopteri > Cypriniformes > Cyprinidae > Acrossocheilus > Acrossocheilus fasciatus. Next base: position 32,404,901 of record CM071941.1, on the reverse strand, counting down.
GCTCTTGTGACCTGTCTCTCCCTTTTTCGGTCCGGCCAGAAAGTTCAGTGGAGGACCTGTCTCAGGCTACTAAGTCTCATGGCCGCAGCTGCTCAGATAACCACTCTGTGGCTCCTTTTTATGCGTCCAGTGCAGAGGTGTCTGCTAAGGTCTGGTCACTGTCAACAGACAGATCTGATGTGCGAGGTACCTGTCACAAGAGGACTTCTGAGAGCCCTCCGCTGGTGGAACGAGCCAAGCAATACCATGAAGGGTTCTCGGATAGGTCCTGTTCTGTTGGAGAGATAGTCTCGATACGATAGAGAACGTGGGGTTACATTGTAACCTTGGTTCTCTGAGTGAGAGACTATCTCTCCACCGCACTCAGAGATGCGTTCATTAGAAGAAGTAATGCGCTATGATCATCCCTTATATACACAGGTGAGTATGATCTGCGCATGGGCATAATTAATGTCTTACAGATAAATCCACGTCACATGCCACAGGTGGTGTCATAGTGCCCATACGTCTGTATTCTGGTGGAGAGATAGTCTCTCACTCAGAGAACCAAGGTTACAATGTAACCCCACGGTTTATATTCAGTGAGCATATCTGCAATGTATTTAGGTCCTAGGTCATTGAGTGATTTATAAATATAGTTGCTCAACATTGTGTTATCAAGATTGCGCTTTTTCAGAAGGGGCTTAACAACTGCAGTTTTCAGGGAGTTTGGAAAAGTCTTTATAGATGCTAAAGTGAATTTCAAGTTTCGTCTTCCGCCACATTCGCTCAGTTTTCTGCATTGTCTTTTCATACTCTGAACTGCTGTTGATTTTCTCCAAGATGATTTTTGTCTTCTTGCTGACTTTTTGACTTTCTAGCCTTCATAAATAGCGCACTTGTGTTCTCATTAATGCATCTCTTTCTGACAGAGACAGATCTAGATTAAGTGGTAACCGAGATCAATATATCAAAGAAAATATAGAAGTGATCAGATAGTGCTACATCCTTAATAACAATAGATGAAATGTTTAGACCTCTACTGATGAGTAAATCTAGAGTGTCTTCACGATTGTGTGTTGGTCCAAGCACATGCTGGATCAGATCAAAAGTGTTTAAAACAGTTATAATTTATTTTGCAGTTTTGATTTCTGCATTATCTATGTGAATATGAAAATCCCCTGCAATAGTAAAACAGTCAAACTCTGAGGAAATCATTGACTATGTTTACATGCGCATGAATAATGCAATTATTTACAATAATCAGAGTAAGGACTTGATGTTTACATGTCAAGAGTCAAGAGCAAAGCTCTTACTCCTGTTTACATGCAATTTCCATTATCCTTATTATTTGCTAAGAATTGTGGTCTATTTTTTTTTACTGCCATTATTCACATAACACATTCACATGGACTCAGAAAGAGCCCATGTGTTATGGCCGCTGTTTTAATTTATTTACGTCTAATGAAAGACTTTTATATGGTTGTATTCCATGCTTTTTCAGCGCCATAGACATGTGATGGCAATTCGTTTGCCTACTCTGCCGTCGCGTTCTACTTGCCGTTTATGGATGAGGGTAAGGAACAGAGACTGGTGGCAGCGAGTTTTCCCCAGAAATGTGATGCTTTCTTCCCCTCCATCATTTTTAATCTGCGTATTATTACAGGTGTGTGTCATGTCATTCATATATGTCAAAAGCGCACCCGCACTTTGGTCAGAGCAGCAATACTGCGATTAAGGTGTTTACATGTCTTTATATTTAGATTAAAATCAGCATACGCCACCTACAATATGTTAAAAGGATTATGCTTGCTGCGATTATGAGCTTAATCGCATTATTTAGATCGAAGTATTGCGTTTACATGAGGTAAAGTTTAATCGCAATATTGCCAAAATCTCATTATAATCGCATTAAGAGGGTGCATGTAAACGCACTCGTTGATAACAGTTCTGTGAACTCTTCAACAAAGGCTGGAGAGTATTTTGGAGGGCTGTAAATAATGATAAACAGAATGCGTGGAGCACCTTTCAGCACAATACCTAGGTATTCAAAAGGAAAATACTGACCAAATGACACTTGCTTGCATTGATAAACATCTTTAAATAGAGCAGCTACACCACCACTTCTCCTAACAGTCTTGCAGACACATATTAAAGTTAGAAGGGGCTGTTTCATTGAGTACTGTTGCACTGCAGCTGTCTTCTAGCCATGTTTCATTTAGAAACATAAAATCCAGGTTGTTTGTGGTTATTAAATCACTGATTAAATCATTTAGGGAGCGAATTGCATTGCATTTTGTCTCTACAGCAATCTTAGATTGGTGCATTACAGGCCGCAGATTAGATGGGTCAGCCGTACGGCTTGAGAAAGCCTTAGACTTTCTATCACGTGCTAAAACAGAGATAGAGAAAGCTACAGGCGCACTGGGTTCCCGCTTGTTCTGTAAACATTTGTGAATGTTGCTGCTAATATAGCGGGGACCCGACACATATCACTGAGAGCTGTTATCAGTTGTTTTTGGTTCACCTACAGCCGATGGAGGAGGGTTTGGGCCTGGCGTTGTGGCAGCGGTCGGAGAGCTCTCACAGGAGGAGGAGGGAGAGCTGGGCCTGAAGTCTTTGGTGGTTGTGGGGCCTGCCGTTTTTTAGTTGATATCTGGGGGCTTGCAGCAAGAGTGTGGGAGAGTTTGGTCCCAGCATACACCAGTTCCTCCATTTTCTGTGAGAAGCTTAGAAGTGGAGATTCTGAAGAGAGGGATAGTGTGTCTGGTGAGATGGGCTCTGGCTCTGGTGTTTCCGGTGGCTGTGATATGTTGTCCTGGCTTCCCTGGCTGTTTTCCAGAAAGTAGCCTTTGGGTGCTGAGTCTTGGAGCTGTTGTAGTACGTCACAATCTGTTTGTGATGAGCTCTGTGGGCAGGGCTCAGCTAGGATAGTCTCCGTGAGGAGAGCTTGTTTTGGCTGCATGGTGTTATCAGTGTCCTTGTGGGATGTGTCAACCACATGATGACTCTGAAGCTGATATGAAGTCCTGTGGTCACTCATATTCTGTCCAGGTGTGTGCGTGCCATCCAGGCCGAATGGATTGGCACACACCACTGAAGGATGACGGAGGGAGAAATAGATATTGTCCTTTAGCACTCTTGCACCAAGTTTGTTTGGGTGGAGGCCATCCAGTCTGAAGAGCTGTCTATGGCCCCAGAAAATATTGAAGTTGTCGATGAAGTTGACTTCTTTTGTACTGCAGGTTCTTTGTAGCCATGTATTCAGCCCAAGCAGCCGTGAAAACATGTTAGTTCCCCTTGCTGGGAGTGGTCCACTGACGAACGACTGGACTTCAAGTCTTTGAAGTGTTTCAAAGAGTTCACTGAAATCCTTCTTAAGCAGTTCTGACTGCTCTTTCCGAATATCGTTCTTCCCCACATGGATGATGATTCGATTTGCAGTCTTGTGCTTCATCAGAATGTTCCGCAGTTCCTTGTTCACATCAGAGACGGTTGCTTGAGGAAAGCAGCATGTAGTTGTAGTCCTGCTACTGATGTTTCTGATAATAGAGTCACCCACTATCAGAGTCCTGGTCTCGGCTGCGCTCTGAGCTGAGTGCCGCTGTCTGCTCGACCTCGAGCGCCTGTTAGTAGTGATGTTAGCTGCTGGCTGATTCAATCCATGTTCAGACACAATTGGGGATTCCTCACCCACATTCATTAATGCTTCAAATCTGTTCTCAAGATGTATAGGGGGGTGGTAGAATACCAGTGTTTACAAGTCTTGTCATAGCTGTATCTGGGGTAGAGGGCAGCAATACAAGATACTTGTGACAATCTGATGTCTCGAGTGCCTTTGGGTTTTGTTCCCTGTTTGTGCCATCGATTAGTCTGTCGATCAGTTTCGGCTTGTTCTTCTACTTGGTATAAACTGTTGAGATTCACAGGACTCAACGGCTGTATGCTGAGGGGGTCCATGATGACCGTCTGCTGTGTGTTCCGCCTGTTTTGGAAGTCCAGCAAATAACTTTGTTTCAAGAACCACAATCCTTTGTAGAAGTCTGTTCATGCAGCAAGTAGATTCCACAAGGGGCATTTTCTCTTGTCTGTTTGAATGTAGACAGCTGGGTTTTCCCGTCTCCAGACTGTAAGCTGCTGGCAGTGGGAGGCAAAGAGTCTTCTTTTTCCAAAAAAATGTGTTGTTTGAGGACTGTGCTGATCTGCTGAAGTTGAAATCTTAGAGAGATCTGAGAAAAGTTCATAAATAGCAATAAGCAGGAGCGTCCGAACAGTAGCGAAGCAGAAGCTTTATAAGTAGCAAAATTAAAATGAAAATGTATTACCCAAATTGATTAGATATGTTTCACATGTCCAAGCAAAAACTGTAGCAAAATTATAATTTAAATTTTTTCCTAAATGCATTTAGACTTAGGGGTAGGACACTTGGGATTGCATTTTCATCGTGATACTGCGGGATAATTGTAGCAAAATGCTGTGAGAATTTCAAAATGCATTCTGAGCCAAAGGTGTAGCAAAATGGCTTTTATTTTTCTTAAATGCATTGACACTTACATATATGACGTTTCAATTGCATTTTCATTAAATACCTTGTGATGAATGTAGTTTGAGTCACTGTCAATTTGAAATAGCCCCCGAGCTATCAATCATTACATCAAGGTGGGGCTCGGCAACAGGACTCACGATAATTTAAAATTTAAATACATTTTACATATAGCATTGCCATTTTGCATATTACATTTCAAATTTAATTTTGCTACACATATGCTTCCATAGCAAAGAACAATGTACAAGGACAAAACAAAAGGAGTAATCCATAAAAACAGGCACAGGTCAGCAGGCAGCAAACAATCAAAACTAGGCAGACAGTCCAAAGTCAAAGAACACAGGCAAGGCAAGGAACAAAACAAGGCAGGGAAAACATGAATTAGTCAACAAAATACAGCTTAAGAATTTTACGTTAGCCTTCTGTGAAAATGACTTTTGCAGATCAGACGAACTCATCTACAGTATGTAGCAGATTTGATGCGTTTCTCTGAATGACTTCAGAGAACAACCCCTGATTTAAAAGTGAAAAGTGACATGTGGCCAAGTATGGTGTCCCATACGAATTAATTTGTGGTCTGCATTTCACCCATCCAAGTGCACACACACAACAGTGAGTAGTGAACACACACACACACACACCCGAAGCAGTGTGCAGCCATTTTTGCTGTGTGTAGCACCGGTATCACACCACTTACTGTGCCACTGGACCAGTTCTAGGTTCTAAGGAGTGGGGAGCAAAAAATAATTACACCAGAGACCGTTGCTTTAAATACAAAATGCTGGCAATTTACTGAATATAGAAGACACGTAGAATATACAATACACAAAAACAAAATAACAAAAAAATAAAACCCTGCAGGTTCTTAGTATTGAGGCAAGTATAATAAATGAAAAGGTATTTCACTTTCTTTTTGTTCTTTAGTTCACCTAAGTTATTTTAGTCAGTCTATCTAAGTTAGACCAGCTTTTCTTAGGTTGCACCTATTTTAGAATTCCTATTTTTCTTCCCGAGTTAACTCTTTTCCCTTTCTTTTACAGGTAAGAAAATACCTTCAATTTACACAACCAAATCAATGTGGACCACAAGCATTTCAAATCACATTCAACATATGAACTTAATATGAAAATAAAAGTATAACGCCTTAAACTCAAGTTCAAGTCCAAATGTGAGTTCAATTATTCAGTTCAATGAAGAGTTTCAGTTCGATT